>PVKU01010766.1:0-49089 GCA_004027475.1 Anoura caudifer | reverse complement strand
AATGATACCCCCAGCTTTTTTTTTTTTTTTCTGTCTATTTGCTTGGACTATTTATTTCCAGCCCTTCAGTCTGTGTAGATCTTTTGAATTTCTATGGTAGGAATTCTATGGGATTCGGTGGTGTGGTCTCTTTGATCTCCTTGTCTGGACACTCTAGGTTTACCCTTTCTTCTGTTTATGTGGGTTCTCTTGTTGTTTGGGTTCTTACCATTTGGTGGTTCCTTTGTTGCTAGTTTCTCTCCCCCAGCAGGTATACTGATAGATGTTCACATCTCCCACCTATTCTTGTATGCAATCAGTGACAAGGGGTAGGCAAAATGGATTAAGACAGTGGAAGAGTATTCTATGGGATTTAAAGTACTAGAAAGCAGAGAAGAGATAGGAGATTCTTTGGATAAGTATAGTGTTAACTGTGATATTTCACCTAACTAGCCACTTTTTATAAAAGGTGAAAAATTGATAAGACTCTTGTTATGGGGGAGGAGGATTGTGAGCTGAATCCAGAAAACAGAGCACCTGTGCAGGGTTAGATGATGAGATGTAGTGAGGGTAAAGGATAGAAAGTAGGCATAATGTGAGAGAGAATAGAGTTAACCAGAACAATAATAATGCTCAGGTTTAAAGTGAAGTGGGCTAAGATCAGGGATGGTTGCTGTGTAGTATGTACAATTTTATGGAATAACAATTATTTACAATAGTACTAGAACAGCAATAATATGACAATAAATATATAATTTGGATAACCAGAATAGAAAGTACACGATCAAGAGTAGTGTGTTACTGGAACATGAGTGAAGTAAAAGAAGGAAAATTAAAGTACAATAAAAAAGAGAATAATGAAAACCAGTCAAACAATGCAATTACACAGAGAAATAAAATGAGGAAAACTAACATAAGGAAGAGAAATAAAAAATACTAATAAAATAAAAGTGGTAAAAATAATGACAAGATAATACTGTTACACATAAACAGTGAAATACCAGCTGTATAGGATTGCAAAGTGACATTTACCTCAGTTTCTCAATTTTGGGGATTAGCCTTGTGCTCCCCATTTGGGTGTATCTCTGTACCCTTCGTAACTCCATGTCATATTGTCTCACTTGGGGGAAGAAAAAAAAGGAAGCAAAAAGAGAGAGGAATGGAAAAAATATATAAGCCTCCTGCTGACTTTAAACTTGTTCAGAGTGTTCGGCTGGTCTTCCTGGATGCCATAGGAAGAGGGGGCCTGGGCTTCGCTTTTCTCCCTTACTATGGTTTTGAGAGGATGGGGACCAGGTCTGGGCCACAATATTCACAGTTGCCTAGCCTCCAGCCCTGGTCTTCTGTGAGCTGCCGGGCTCAAATCAGCCACTCAGTCTCTGGGCACACAGTACAAGTCAATCTAGGGCGTGCTGTTCCACTCAGCCACTTGGTGTCTGGTCGCACACCAAGGGACAAGCTCAGGCTTTCTGTTCCATTTAGCCACTCAGTTTCAGCACATGCAGCTGAAATCACCCTTGGGGTGAGCCAGCCACTGCTAGAGATTCCTTACAAAACAGCTGCCCACTGTTCTTAACAAGCACGTGGCTTTTCACACAGCCCAGCTTTTTAACCAGTCTGGAGACTATCTGAGTCAGGGTCCAACATGGCCCAACTCCTCCCTTCTCCAGATGTCACCCAGCCCCTCAGTTTCTCTAGTGCCTGCATCCACAGTCCCAGCAGGTGTATACCACCTCTGTGTGTCTCCCACTTTGTCTCTATACCCCCCGCCCCAGCAACTTCCAGCATCCAGGTCCCTCCTGATACCAGGCTGCCCTCCCTGCTCTGGTAGGGGAGGAGCTGGTGACCTAACTCTCCTCCCTGTATCCTGCAGCAGGCACCAGGCCAGGGGCCACAGTGGCCTAGATCCCTGCCCAGATCCCAGGGACCATTCCATCCCAATGCAATCTCCTCACCATCTGTTTTTCAATGTCCTCTGCAATTCTTTGCCTCCAAATTTCATATAAGCTCAGATTCTGTTGGCTATTCACTCTGTTCCTCAGAAGATTGGCTAGGTGTTCCAGCTGGGCACAGGGAGAACTGGGCTCCGCTCCCACTTACCTTGCAGCCATCTTCGACCCCAAGATTAAACTTCTAAATAAACAAAGTCTTTTAAAAATGTAGGGGAAAATGTGTATTACAAAATACAAAAATATTTATTAAAAGAATAAATGCATTAATGAGCAAGAAAACTAAATATAACTTTGCCATCACCCCTGCACATAGACCATATCTGAATTCACCACTGCTCCAATTATAATGTAAGAGGTGAAATCCAGACCTATGTGAATCTTCTTAGAGCCAGATGAACAGACTTCTAGAAGATTCTTGAGCCAGAAGCTAGGAATTATACCCAAGGTAAAAATGCTTTCTTTTTTATTTCTACCTGTTACCAAACAAAAAAAAAATGGAGGTTCAACTAGCTGTCACCACAAAAAGCCAAATTCATGAGAAAGGTGCTGGTGTGAAAGAAAAGAGGTTTATTCAGGTGTCACACAACCTAGGAGAATGGTGGACTCCCGTCTCAGAGACCATCTCAATCCTTCTGCTCAAGGCTATATTCCTTTTAGGAATAGGGAAGGGAGGGCTTTTTTCCTAATCCAATTATCTTTCTAGGTTTTGGCATGCTCAGAGGCCTATGCATCTATCTTTTAGCCTTGGGCACACTCAGTCCCTATTCATTTGTCTTCCTAGCTTTTAACACCCTCAAGCCCTATCCATTTATCTTTTTCTAGCTTTCTGCATGTGCTTGGGCCCTGTCCATTCATATTTCTAGCTTTCAGCTGCTCAGTGTAAGTACCTCCACTTGCTGCCATCTTGGTCAATGGGTGGAGACCCTCCTGAAATTCTGAATGTCTATTTCACAGTAATAATTCCCCCCTTCAAAAGTCTAGACCCTTGTAATCTCACGAGGGTAAAAAGATGAAGGTCTCATTCTTCTCTAGTTACTTCCTGCTGGCAAAGATATAGCCTTACCTATCTCCGGGTCCAGAAACCTATCTAACAAAGGAAGTGGGGGAATGGAGGAAAGCCTTTATATGAGGGGGAAGGATTGCTGACTTTGGAAGGTGGCACATGTGGTGTCTCAAGGGTGGCACTGACGAACAAATGAACCTGGTAGACTGCTTCATATTTCAGGAGATGGCATTGAAGATGGGCTTCCAAAGTGAGAACTATTATGCAGACAAACAATCAACTATTTAGTGAGGGGTCAGAAATTAGAGACTAAAGGATCCCTATGGTCTAACCCTGAACAGGGATTTGAATGGCAACACCCAATAGCAGAATAAATTTTCTGAGGAGGCCACTGTCTGGGAAATGCAGCAAAAAGAAATAAAATAAAAAGCAACGTTGTCAATTAGCTTTGAACATTGCTGTCCGTTTCCAAAAGTAGAATTTTAAATCTCCTTCAGGAATGCAGGTCCACCTTTCCCGTGTAATATCAACAGCAGCAGCAGAATCTGAGTCCTCCTCAGGCAGCACTTGCTTTAACCATGTGTGATGGATCCAAGGCTTGATTCCCATGAGCTTTAAGGAAAAGTATGTTGTCAGCAGGGTGTCACAGGGACAAGTCCATTGCTTGGCTAATTGCTCTTCAGGGCCTCAGTCTCCCAGCTGGAATGGGTGAAAGGGCTGGTCAGATGGGTAGATGAACCTGCAATGAGCAAACTTGTGCAAAATTGTTAATGTTTGCCCTACATGTTGTACATATTGCTTCATTTTTGATTCATGCTCTAAATCTAAAGAGAATGTTCCTAAAACAGAAACATGGGCGGGTCTCCCATAAACTATTTTAAAAGGGCTTAATTTAAGCCCAGTTCAGGGAGCTGCCCTAATTTGGAGCAAGGCAATAGGAAGTGTCTGGTCCCATTTTAAATGTGTTTCCTGGCATATTTTCACTAGTTTTTTTTTTTTTTATTGTGTGGTTCATTCTCTTAGTCTTTCCTGTAGATTGAGGTCTCCAAGATGCATGTAGTTTCCATTGAATCTGTAGTGCTTGTCCTATCTTCTGGGAGATTTCTGAAGTGAACAATTGTCTATTGTCACTATTAATGCTGTGAGGAAGTCCACACTAGGAATTATTTCTTTATGTAGAAGTTTTGCTATCTCAGTTGCCTTCTCACTACTAGTGTGGTTTGCCCCTACACATCCAGAAAAAATGTCCCCCAAAACTAGTAAAAATTTAGTTTCCCAAGGTTTTAGGCATCTGTGTAAAGTCAACTTGCCAGTCTTGAAATGGGCAAATACCTTTATACTGTACTCCCTTTTCTGTTGGAGCACATTCTGTCTAAGGACTTAGTTCTGTTTTTGGTGCATATCTGACAGGCTTGGATAATCCCTCTGGATGGTCTTTTGCAAATGAGGACACTTCATTATGTAGTCTAATGAGGTCCATTACAGCATCCCTTACATAATAGGTCCATTCGTGTAAGTATTTGAAGATGGGATACACTAGAGTTTTAGAGAATAAGATCATACCATGCAGGTTGATCTTCCATATGGAATTAGGGTCAGTATTAGAAAATCTCCATTTACTGGCTCATTCCTCACCTCATTATGTGTAATGAGGTTCAGATTCTGACAAGTCCAGGTGGGAAATCGAAACCCCAAGAAGTGATGGCCCTTGCGCAGCTTGTATTGCTGCTTTATCAGCAGTTTGGTTTCCTGGCTTGTTTGAGGACCGTTCTTCTGGTGTCCTGGGTGGTGCATTAAGGCTATCTGGTTCAGTAGATTTACTGCCTCTGGCAAATTTAAAATTTCTTTTGCATGTTTGATGTTCTTATTTCCCAATATTAAGAGCTCTCTTTCTTTCCATATTGCCCCATGATCATGAAGTACAATGAAGGCATATTTAGAGTCAGTGTAGATGTTAACATTCTTTCCTTGGGATATTTCTAAGACTCTGGTAAAGGCTATCAGTTCAGCCTTTTGTGCTGAGGTTCCTATAGCAAGGCTTTGGGCTTCTATTACCTTGTCTATGGTGACTACTAACTATCCAACTTGTTACTGTCCATATTCCATGAAACTGCTCCCATCTGTATATAATTCCCAGTTACAGTCTGTCAGCAGCTGGTCCAATAGATCTAGTCTGTTGGAATAAACTTGGTCAATGATTTCCAAGCAATTATGCTAGAAGTCTGATCCTCCCTCTGGGTCTGGGAATAGGGTGGCCAGGTTTTAGGTAGTTGTGGTTTGTAAGACAACATTTGAGTTATCTAGTAAAATGGCCTGTTATTTTCTCATGGGCCCTTCCATCAGCCAATACCCTCCTTTCTGTTCCAATAGAGTTAGAACCTGGTATGGTTCCTTTCTATTTTTCAGTTTTGGGTTTCTAGCAGTCCTTTCTCCATTGGTTTTCTCTTTGCAATAGGCACATTGATTGGCACCTAGTGGGTCATTCCTTTTTCCTTTTAGGTCCTGCTTCTCCTTCTGTTTCTAAGAAACAGTAGCCTGCTTTAATTTCCTTGATTCCTGGGCATGGGAAACAAGGCTCTATCCAGCAGCTGGGAGGGATTCATTCCCAATGACCCATCTAAACATTGGAGCTTCCTCCTGATATACAGGGCACTTTGCCCAATAGAAGTCGTGTTACCATCTGGACATTTTCTGGTGCCTGTGGGTCAGCATTAGTGTGCTTTTGATAGACCTGATAGATCCTTTCTAAAAATTCAGGAGGGTCTTTGGTTGGTTTCTGTTGAATGGCCTGTATCACACTCAGGCTCTTTGTTTAGGCATTCTTTTCTTAAGCCCTTCTAATATGCACCTTTTGTAATGTTCAAGGACGGCACTGTTTGGGTCTCAGTTGGGCTCTGTCAAGGGAAGCACCCAGTTGGGTTGGAGGTCCCACTGGGATCCTCTTGATGGAGTCTCTGACCCTTTTTACTAAGCTTGTCTATAACTAGCCATCTTTTATCTGCTGTTAGCAGGATGTTAAGGAGAGCTTATACCTCTACCCAGTTTGTGTGGTAAGCAGAAAAAAATTGAGGTGATAAGATCTGCCAATTTCTGAGGATCCACCCTACATAAGGGGTTGGAATTCTTCCAATTCAGTAAGTCTGAAGTGGAATGTGGAATATGAGCCCAATAGTAGCCAGTGTGCTGGTCTGCCTGGTTTATCCCAACTGTAGAGCACTGTCTCAAAGGGAATTGCCCTGTTCAGGATAGGGATGAGCCCTGGCCAAAGTGGATGCCCTGCCAGGTCTTTGATGAGCAGACCATTCCTTCCTCATACAGGGGTGAGGCTGTTGCCCCTCTGGGCCTTATTTCAGGGTTATCTATCAGTAGGGATGGTGGCAAGGAAAATCTTTCTGTTGCTAATCCTGGGTTCTCCAGGTTCAGGGCATTAAAGGGAATCATCTCATTTTCCTTTTCTTCCTATGTCTGACTATCAGGAAGAGGTTTTGAAGACAATTCCCTTTCTTTGCCGATTCCTTATTGTGTAAAGACATAAACACCTGGACATAGAGGATTTCATCTCATTTCCTTGATCTTTGAAAAAAACAATTCCAATTGCATGATGGTGTAGTAACTTAGGAAATCATTTAGAGAACATTTTACCCTGTAGTCCAAAATATACACAGGCAAAGCAGTGCTACCATAGAAAACGGATTCCATCTTAGACATTAGATAATAACTGTACATGGACCAATCCACTAAAATTTGGCCCAGGGAGCTCCCTTCAGGATTCAGAACAAAACATTCCCTGATGGCACAAAAGTACAAACCCAAAACCATAACCATGACAAGACTCCAGACAAAGTGGGAACATATAAACAAAACTTGAATCCACAATTCCGTTATTCCAAATGAGTGCTCACAAGTAAGTCCTAGCATCTTATCTCCTGCCAACCAGTGCCACAAATGGTCTTAACTAGACTCAAGTGGCACAAAGCCCAAGTGGCAGGGATAAAGTTACCCTGGTGTGCACGTTGGTTTGACTTCCTCTGTCTTGGAATCTGTCTCCTCCCCAGACCTGTTTCCTTTCACCAGCCAGGTGATCCAGGTGGCTGATGCCCTGAGCAGGAGTGCAGGGAAATGCCCTGAGAAAAGCTCTTGGCAGCTACTGGTAAATCCTCACAGACCCACTCTCCAGGGGTCAGCCTGCCACAGGCGGCTTGGACCCCAGCTCAGGCCCTCCAGGACTAACTGAGGTCCATCTGGAGTCACCAAAACTGTTACTGAAAAAAAAAAAAAAATGGATGTTCAGCTGCCTGTCACCACAGATAGTCAAACTCATGAGGCAGGTGCTGGTATAAAAGGGAAGAGGTTCATTCAGGTGCTGTACAACCTGGGAGAATGGTGGACTTCCATCTCAAAAACATCTCAATCTTCCTGCTGAAGCCCACTGTTCTTATAGGGATGGGAGGAGAGGGCCTTTTTCCTAATCCAATTATCTTTCTAGCTTTTGTCATGCTTGGGCCCTATCCATTCATATCTCTAGCTTTCAGCCTGCTCAGTATAAGAACTTCCCCCTGCTGCCATCTTGGTCAATGGGTGGAGACTCCCCTGGAACTCTGACAGACTGTTTAACTGTTTTATGGTAATAAACCTAGCAAAACTATGTGGCAGTATTTTATTGAGCATTTCATTTATCCTTTGTTCTAGGTAGAAATAACATAAATAGGAGAAGAAAAAGAAAATCAGATACCCATGCCTATACATAAAAAAAGATGTTTAAATATTTATAACTAGGCCTATTCAGTTAATGATTTAAGTAAACTGGCGGAATACAAACACTATTAAGATGTTTTTTAATAAAGGGACGGGAAGCGGGGACAGGAGAATAAGAGAAGGGTAACAGGGACCAAATCAGTTCTAAAAATGACCCTGCAGAGAGTTCTGCTATGTTAGAAGGCAGTCAGAGCTTGATTCAGCTTTCAGCAGCTAACACTAGGAGCCAAGAGCAATCAGAGACACACCAAGTATTCTTGAAGAAAAGAACAAACCAGGTTCTTCAAAGGAAGAAGGGAAACCAGCTCTCCTTACTGGTCAGGAGACCAGAGAGGGACAGCTCCAAGAGGCCCTTTTAGGAAAGTCAAGTTCATTGCTGTCCATGAAGTTCCTGGGTTGCTTCTGCAGGCCCCCATGGGGGCACAGTCCA
Organism: Anoura caudifer; assembly: GCA_004027475.1. Classification (NCBI taxonomy): domain Eukaryota; kingdom Metazoa; phylum Chordata; class Mammalia; order Chiroptera; family Phyllostomidae; genus Anoura; species Anoura caudifer. The sequence continues at coordinate 40,970 of PVKU01010766.1, read as the reverse complement.
CAGCATCAAGAGGCACTCTTGGCCTTTTCCAGGTCTGCATCTTTTCCAGGTTTTCTTCTTATTTTATAAAATACTCTTTTGAGAAATAATCCAAATAAATTATCAAATGACACTTTGAAGAGACTCCCCTTGAAAGCTATTGAAAGAAATATTTTCTGAAGACAGCACCAGATCCAGCAACATGCACCTAAATACTAACAGTTCTTTAACTGTTCCTTATCAACTGTTCTTATTATGCCAAGAGGGGTGCAGACTCTGAAAGCATACTGTGAGCTCTGAATTCCAACTTCTCTATTACCCCTGGCTGTGGGACAAAGCCTACCAGGGCTGTTTCCTCATCTGTGAAAGGGAATGATTGTAGAACTTGCTTCATATGATTCTTATAAATATTAGTTAGTTATTAAATAAAATCCCATAAGACAATGTTCAGAGCACAGTAACTATTGTATTTTATTAGAAAAAATTTTCAGATTTTTATGATTTATTTTCTGTGAAGTAGTATAAACACATCTTGGTACAAACTTATTTTCAACCTTGCACACTCTTTATTTTCTTTGGATAGAAGTTCTTCCAGATGTAGTACTTTTGTTCTTCAATGAGACCCATTGGGAAGGGAGTCAGTTGGCAGAAAAAGTAATCAACTTTGGAGACAGAGCACCTGGGTTTGACTCCAAATTCTGCCATCACCCATCCCTGAGTCCCCAATTTTCTGATGCTCAAGTGGAAACACAAATGTAAGTAGCCTACCAAAGGTGGTGGTCTGTAAGTGGAGTAGTGCATGTGAGCACACAGCCATGAAGAGCTCACCTCAAGCACACACAAAATGGCATTTATTTATATCATGATGGTGAAATGGCCAGTGTGTAGTAAAAACCCTCACTGTCTCCTTTTCTATGTCTTCCTCAAGCATTTTTACCATGTTAAAAGGGAAGATATATTGATTCTGATTTTGGATAACTTGTTCTAGTGCAGAGAACATCCATGGTGCATGGTAACTTACTAGCAGAAGCTGGTGTGTTAGCAAATACTCTTTGCTGCAGCACAGCTGAGGTCCATAACTGTAATAGATCTGTTCTTGTAATCAGAAGCAATTGAACATTATTTTCTACTTGTGCCTCAGGCTGAAGAGCCTGCATTGAGACTATAAATGTGGTCTTGGCCAAGGTAGCTCAGTTGGTTAGAGCATAATCTAGGTATACCAAGGCTGTGGGTTTGATCCTTGGCCATGGCACATATAACAGTCAACCAATGAATGCACTAATAAGTGCAACAACAAATCAATGTTTCTCTCTCTCTCAAATCAATAAAGTGAAAATTTTTTAAAAAACTAAAAATAGGCTCTTACATGTGGGGAATGTGGTCCTGGTGAAAAGACAGTGGTGACTGTCTTTTCTTCCCCACAGAACAGTGAATACATGCCCGAAAATGGGCCAAGACATTCTCTGAAAGTGGCATCACAAGACTGTGTGCCCCAGAACATGCTATTTCTTTGTGCAAAAACAGTGCTTTATCTTTTTATTAATAATGAGAAAAAGAACACCTACTGGAAAGCAAAACAACCCTTTTTTGGTTCCAGAAAACTATATCTGAAGGCAAAGAGATATATATTTATTGAATAATGGAGTTAATGTTGAGTAGCTTCCTAAGAAAGCAGTTTCTTTAGAGTATTTATGCTGTGAAATATATTTTTATTTTTCAAATAAGTTATGTTGATGGGTTTTTTGAGAAAAAATAAAATTTATATAAGTTCAATGACATGAACACTGACATTTGTTTTTGAAGACAAAACTCACCTTTAAAAAATGATCCAGATTTCTTCTAATTCATTATCTGTAGATTTTTCCACCTAAGCTTTATTGAATGTCTACTGCATGCAGGCACTCATCTATGAGACAATTTTATAAGGTAGGCTTTATTTATTCCCTTTTTGTAAATGGAAAAACTGAAAACAGACAAAGAAATTAATCCCACTACAGTCTCACCGTTACTCTGTGTACATTAGGATTCATGACCGACAGGTCATGAATGACCCTGCCTTTTCTGGGACTTCACAGGCACCTAGACCTGTGATGTGCAATAGGGTAGTTACTAGCCATCTAACTATGTATTATTAAAATTGAATAAATTACATCAAATTAAATATAAATGATAAATTCAATTGCACTAGCCCCAATTCAAGTATGCAAAAGTTTTATGTGACTAGTGACTCCCAGAATGAACAACGAAGAAAACAGACCCTTCCCATTAGTGTAGAAAGTGTCCTTGGCCATCGCTGCTCCCACAGCAAACATGCTTCTCTGCCCCTCTCCACTGCTGCTAACTGAATCAGACACCTCCAGAGGAAAATCGCACCAAAAGCTGGCCTGGCTGGTGTGGCTCAGTGGATTGAGCACCAGCCTGTGAACCAAAAGTTTGTCAGTTTGATTCTCAGTCAGGGCACAAGCCTGGCTTGTATGTCAGTTCACCAGTTGGGGGCATAAGAAAGGTAACTGATACAGGCAGATGGACGTATCTCTCACACATCAATGTTTCTCTTCCTCTTTCTCCCTCCCTTCTCCTCTTTCTAAAAATAAATATATAAAATCTTAGAGGGAGGCAGGGATGACTGGGGTGGGGAGAAGTGCTGGGGGGTAAAGGTGGACAACTGTACTTGAACAATAAAATATTTTTTTAAAAAAAGCTGGCCTCACTGGTCCTGCTCTGTGACCTCAATTCTTGCCCTTTTGCTAGCTTTGTGGTTCCTTTATACAGGTTTTTTGGTCCAGATTTTATTTGTCTCAGCAGGAGGATATGCCTGAAACCAGTCAGGTCACCATTTCCAGGACCTCATTTTCTCCCCAGAGCTCTCTGCAAGACCTCCTTTGCTCCCATGCACATGCTCTTGTGTTGCCTGGGCATTGCCTGGCCAGGAGCACATCCAGCCATGCCAGAAATTTAAAATATATGTTCTTTTCACTGCTATATCTAAAAAAAATAAAAAACAACATATATGTTCTTTTTAAACCTCAGCTAGTGTTGTCCCAAGGGGCATTGGCTCTATGTCATGTGTCCAGGAAACCCCATTACACCCTGAAGACCCTGCCTCCTGGCCTCTGCCCACACAGGAACCCACAGGGATAACAGCATGGCCATGTGCCCCCTCCCAGGCTGGAAGAAACCCTCTCAGTCAACTCTTTTCAGGCTTCCCCACATGAGGTCCCATTTGAGCTCCCAGCCAATGTAGCAGTCATAGTCACCACTCAGTGCTATGTGGACTGCCCCTACATCTCCAAGTCCCACTGGTCAATAAATCCACAGTCCTGAAGGCACTGAAGGACTCTCACCCATTACTGGTTACGCACTTACCACAAGGATACCATTCTTTATGCTACTTTTTAATTTTTTTGTGTATTCAATTACAGATGCCCCCCTTCATCACCCAGTACTCTCCCCTGCCCTGCCAACTGCCCCTCCTTTCAATCCTACCCCACCCCTGTTGTCCTTGTCTATGGGTCCTTTATACATGTTCCTTGACTTGACCATTCCCTTTCTTTCCCCAGTCATTCCCCTCCTCTTCCCTTCTGGTCACTGCCAGTTTGTTCTTGATTTCCATGTCTCTGGTTCTATTTTGCTCACTTGTTTGTTTTGTTGATTGGGTTCCACTTATAAGTGAGATCATATGGTATCTGTCTTTCATTGCTTGGCTTATTTCACTTAGCATAATGCTCTCCAGATTCATCCATGCTGTTGCGAAGGGTAGGAATTCTACCTTTCTTTCTGCTGTATAGTATTTCATTGTGTAAATGCATCACAGTTTTTTGATCCACTCATTTACTGATAAGCACTTAGGCTGTTTCCAGCACATGGATATTCTATATAACGCTGCTATGAACATAGGGGTGCATAGGTTCTTTTGAATTGATGTTTCAAGATTCTTAGGGTATAATCCCAGCAGGGAGATCACTGAATCAAAAGGCAGTTCCATTTTTACTTTTCTGAGGAAATTCCATACTGTTTTCCACAGTGGCTGCACCAGTCTGCGTTCCCACCAACAGTGCACTAGGACTCCCTTTTCTCCACAACCTCAACAGTGCTTGTTTCTTGATTTGTGTATGACGGCCATTCTGAGTCGGTATGAAGTGGTATCTCATTGTAGTTTTAATTTGCATCTCTCTGATGGCTAGCGATATTGAGCATATTTTCATATGTCTCTGGGTCCTCTGCATGTCCTCCTTGGAGAAGTGTCTGTTTAGGGCCTTAACCTTTTTTTTAATTGGCTTGTTTGTCTTCTTGGTGTGGCGTTGTGTGAGCTCTTTATATATTTTTGGAGATCAAACCCTTGTCTGGAGTATCATTGGCCAATGTAATTTCCTATATGGTTGGTTCTCTTTTCATTTTGCTGATGTTTTCTTTAGCCATCAACAAGCTTTTTAATTTGATGTAGAACCACTTGTTTATTCATTCCTTTGTGTCTCTTGTTCTTGAGGACATATTGGTGAAAAATTGCTGTGTGGAATAACTGAGATTTTCCTGCCTATGTTCTCCTCTAGGACCTTTATGCTGTCATGACTTATATTTAAGCCTTTTATCCATCTTGAGTTTATTTTTGTTTATGGTGTAAGTTGGTGGTTGAGTTTCACTTTTTTGCATGTAGCTGTCCAGTTCTCCCAACACCATTTGCTGAAGAGGCTATTTTTATTCCATTTTATACTCCAGCTCCATTTATCAAATATTAATTGACCATAGAGAGATGGGTTTATATCTAAGACATCTATTCTGTTCCATTGATCTATGTGTCTGTTCTTATGCCAGTACCAGACTGTTTTGATTACACTGGCCTACTAGTATAGTTTCATATCTTTCATATCAGGTATTATGATCCTTCTTACTTTGTTCTTCTTTCTCAAAAGCTATTCAGGGTTGTTTATAGTTCCATATAAATTTTTGAAATATTTGTTCTATGTCTGTGAAATATATCACTGGTATATTAATAGGAAGTGCAATATATCTATAAATTGCTTTGTGTACTATGGACATTAGGATGATGTTAATTCTTCTAAAACATGAACACAGAATATGCTTCCATTTATTTGTCTCTTCCTTAATTTCTTTCTTCAGTGTTCTGTAGTTTTCTGAGTATACATCTTTCAACTCGTTGGTTAGGTTTATTCCAAGGTACTTTATTTTTCTTGTTGCTATAGCAAATGGGATGTTTTTCCTAATTTCTGCTTCTGATATGTCATTGTTGATGTACAAAAATACCTTTAATTTCTGAATATTGACTTCATATCCTGCTGTTTTGCCAAATTCTCTTCTTATATGGAGTAGCTTTTCATTGGAGTCTATGGGGTTTTCCTTTTTAATATATTTTATTGATTATGCTAGTAACAGTTGTCACACTTTTTTCTTGCCTTTATTCCCCTCCACCCAGTAACCCCCTCCCACAATCATTCTTCCACATAACTTCATATCTATGATTCATACATATAGTTCTTTGGCTTCTCTATGTCCTGTTCTATTCTAACCTCCCTCTATCTATTTAGTACCTACCATTTATGCTTCTTATTCCCTGTACCTTTTCCCTCATTCTTCTTCCTTACCCTCTCCACTAATAATCCTCCATGTGATCTCTATTTCTGTGAATCTGTTCCTGTTCCACCTATTGGCTGAGTTTGTTTTTGTTTTTGTTTTTGTTTTTAGGCTCAGTTGTTGATAGTCATGAGTTTGTTGCATTTTACCATTCTTATTTTGGATCTTTCCCTTTTTCTTTGATAAGTGCTTTCAACATTTCACATAATAAAGTCTTGGTGATGATGAACTGCTATAATTTGATCTTATCTGGGCAGCACTTTACCTGCCCTTCCATTCTAAATAATAGCTTTGCTGGATAGTGTCATCTTGGATGTAGGTCCTTGCCTTTCATAACTTCAAATATTTCTTTCTAGGCGCTTCTTGCATGCAAGGTTTCTTTTGAGAAATCAGCTGATAGTCTTAAAGGAACTCATTTGTAGGTAACTGTCTCCTTTTCTCTTGCTGCTTTTAAGATTCTCTCCTTATCTTTAATCTTGGGTAACTTAATTATTATGTATCTTGGTATATTTCTTCTTGGGTCCAACTTCTTTGGGACTCTCTGAGCTTCCTGAAGTTCCTGGAAGTCTATTACCTTTGTCAGATTAAGGAAGATCTTCTTCATTATGTTTTTAAATAAGTTTTCAATTTCTTGCTCTTCCTCTTCTCCTTCTGGCTCCCCTATTATTCTGATGTTGGAACATTTAAAATTGTCCTGGAGGTTCCTAAGGCTCTCCTCAGTTTTTTGAATTCTTGTTTCTTCATTCTGTTCTGACTGAATGCTTATTTCTTTCTTCTGCTCCAAACCATTGATTTGAGTCCTAGTTTCCTTCCCTTCACTATTGGTCTCCTTTATTTCGCTTTTCATTGCCTTCACTTTTCCTTCTATTTTGTGACCATACTCAGCCATTTCAGTGAGCATCCTGATTGCCAGTGTTCTGAACTCTGCATCTAATAGGTTGGCTGTCTCTTCCTTGCTTAGTTGTATTTTTCTGGAGTTTTGATCTTTTCTTTCATTTGGGTCATATTTTTTTGTTATGTAGTAAGAGGCTGAGCCTTAGGTATTCACCAGGGTGGGGCAATGCACTTTGCTCTATTGTGGTGCCTTATGTGAGGGAACAGTCTGAGAGGGAACAATACTGCTTGCTCAGCTCTTCACTGGCTTCCAGTTACTTCTTCCACTACTCACAAGCAAATTGGGCCTTTCTGGTGCTGATTCCTAGGTGCGTGGTTTTGTGTAAATTCTAGGGTTCCATGGGTCTCTCCAAGGAAATCTCCTGCGAGGCTGGGAGTTTCTCCCACTGCCTCAACCCCCACAGGTCTTTTCAGTCAGAGGTTTTGAGACTTTATTTCCCTGCACTGGAATCCTGGGTTGCACTGTCTGTCTTGCTCCCCAGTTTTTCCTTCCAGTTTATCTGCATGCAAATGTGGGACTGCCTGCTCCATCAGCCACCTGCCTGCCTGGTCCTCTAGCTGCTGCCTTGTCCTGAGTTCTCTCAGCCACAGTTGCCTGTCTCCATCCCTCCTACCAGTCTGGATGAATATTTACTCTTTTGCTCCTTGGTTGTCAAACTTCTGTACAGTTAAATTTTCTGTAAGTTCTGGTTGTTTTTTGCTGTTAGATTTATTGTTGTCTCTCTTCTGGTTGTGCAAGGAGGCAAAGTATAGCTACCTACACCTCCATCTTGGCTGGATGTCAGAGTCTCTAGGGTTTTCAACGTACACTATCATGTCACCTGCAAACAATGACAGTTTACTTCCTCCTTTCCAATTTGGATGCCTTTTATTTCTTTTTCTTGTCTGATCACTGTGGCAAGAACTTCCAATAGTATATTGAACAGAAGTGGTGAAAGCAGACACTTTTGTCTTCTTCCTAATCCTAGTGGGAAAGGTTTTAGTTTTTGCCTGTTGACTATGATATTGGCTGTAGGTTTCTCCTATATGGCCTTCATTAGGTTGAGGAATGCTCCCTCTATCCCCACTTTGCTGAGTGTTTTTTATCATCAATGGGCACCGTACCTGATTAAATGTTTTTTTCCACATCTATTGATATGAGCATGTGATTTTTGTCTTTGCTTTTGTTTATGTGATATATTACAGTTATTGATTTGCAAATATTGTACCATCTTTGCATCCCTGGGATGAATCCCAATTGATCATGGTATATAATCTTTTTAATGTATTGCTGGATATGGTTTACTAATATTTTGTTTAGGACTTTAGCATCTATATTTATCAGCGATATTGGCCTGTAGTTTTCATTCTCTGTTGTGTCTTTATCTGATTTTGGAATTAGGATGATGCTGGCTTTTTAAAAAGGGTTTGAAAGTCTTCCATCTTTTTGGATTTTTTTGCAATAGTTTGAGAAGAATAGTGGTTAGCTCTTCCTTAAATGTTTTGTAAAATTTTCCTGTGAAACCATCCAGTCCAGGGCTTCTGTGTACTGGGAGTGTTTTTTATTACTTCTTTGATTTCACCAACTGTTATTGGTCTATTCAGGCTTTCTGCTTCTTCATTGAGTTTTGGAAGATTATATTTTTCTAGAAACTTGTCCATTTCACCAAGGTTTTCAAATTTCTTGGCATATAGTTGTTCATAGTAATTTCTTACAATCTTTTGTATTTCTGTGGTATCAGTTATAATCTCTCCTCTTTTGATTAGAGCATTTAATTTATTTGCATTTAAGTTATTATTCATAGGTACTTATTCATTGCCATTTCCCCCCTTTGTACCTGTGTTCTTCTCTCAGTCTTTTGCTTCATTTCTTAAAACAATCTCTTTAGCATGTCTTGCAATGCTGGTTTGGTGGAGGTGTATCATTTGAGCCTTCTTTTGTCTGGGAAAATTCTTATTTTGCCTTCCTTTTTTTAATCAAGTTCCTTGTTGTGTAGCATAGTCTTGGTTGAAGGCCTTTGTTTTTCATTACTTAGACTATTTCTTCCCATTCTCTTCTGGCTTGCAGTGTTTCTATTGAGAAACCAGATGATAGCCTTATTGGAGCTCTCTTGTATTTTACTATTAGTTTCTCCCTTGCTGCCTTTAAGATTCTCTGTTTGTCTTTGAATTTTTCCATTTTAATTATGATATGTCTTGGAGTGGACCTCTTTGGGTTGATCTGATTGGGACCTTCTGTGCTTTCTGGATTTGTGTGACTGTTTTTCCCTCATCAAATTCAGGAAGTTTTCCATCATTACTTTTTCAAGCAGGTTTTATATCCCTTGCTCCTATTCTCCTTCTGGTTATACAGATATTACTACATTTCATGTTGTCCTGATGCTCCCTTAACCACTCTTCATTCTTTTTGAGTCTTTTTTCCTTTTCTTCTTCTTTCTGGAATTTTTTTCTACCTTGTATCCTCCAGCTCATTTATTTGATATTCTCCTTCATCTAGCCTGCTTTTGATTTTTTCCACTGTGTTCTTCAATCCAGGAATTGTATTCTTCATTTCTTCCTGGCTCTTATTGATAGTTACTATGTCTTTTTCATGCTCATTTGGTTCATAATAAGTCCCTTGTTGCTTCCCTGTAGTTATCTGTAGTTCTCAGTGAGCTCATTGAACTTCCTCCTTATAACTATTCTTTTGAACTCAGTATGTGATGATTTACTAACTTCCATTTCATTTAGCACACTTTCTTGGGATTTTTCCTTTCCTCTGTATTAGGGGTCCTTTGCCTCCCCATTTTAGGGGAGACTCTTCTCATTTGTTTCTGCATCTCTAAATTGAATTCCTTTACTTCCTGTCTTTGTGTTGTGAACTTCTATGGTAGGAGACCTGTGGGATTCAGTGGTGCAGTCTCCTTGATCTCCTGAACCTGATGCCCTTTATGCTGTTTATGTTGGCTTTCTGGATGTAAATGGGTTTTGATTATTGTTGGGTTATTCTTTGGTGGATCCTTCCTTCCAGGTGGCTGAATAAGAGTCACTCCACTGTGTCTTGTATGCTATTGTGCAGGTCCTGCAAGAGCAAACCACAAAGCCCAGGTGACAAACCCACACCCACAAAAAGAATTTCCCCCTGAAATCCCACTACCAACAACAAATAGACTGGTATTAATAAGGGTGTGAAAAGATTAAAACTATTATAAGAAAGGAGAAGTGAATATGAGGTGATAAACTGAAAGAAAAATGATTTTGAGAGGGCAGAGGAACATTAATAAGAGTAGAGAATTGGAGCAATACAAAAAGAGAAAGTAAAATTTCTCTCATAAATAAAAAATGGAATGAAGAAGGTGGAATGGAGTAAGAGAAAGGAGGCATATAGTATTAGGTTAAAGCAGATATTTAAGAAAATAAAATAAAGTGAAAGAAAGAAAGAAAAAGGAAGAAAAGAAAATAAATAATAAAAATAGGAACCAAATTGGAGACAGAGATGTACCAGGGCACCATCAACAGCAAACAAGCTAAAATTAACATAGATGGGATGGGAATAAGAGGGGGTGAAAAGAAAGAGAAGCTTAAGAGATGTCTAGGGGAAGGGAAGTGATTTTGAGATGACAGAGCGAGAGTATATACGAAGAATGAGGAACACAAACCAGGCTAAGACAGAGAAAAAAATAAATTTGAGACAAAAAAAAAATAAGTTGGAGACTTCCAGCCAAGGAGGCATAGGTAGACACACTGTGCCTCCTCACATAACCAAAATAAGAACAACAACAATTTGAAAACAAAAAACAACCAGTACTGACAGGAAATTGAACTGTATGAAAGTCCAACAACCAAGGAGTTAAAGTAGACACATTCATCCAGACTGGTAGGAGGGGTGTAGTCAGGGAGCCCGGATGGAGAGGGATCATGTCAGGGCAGCTGGAAGACCCCAAATACTCAAAGCAGCAGTAGGAAGACCCAATGAGATGGAGGATTATGGAGGGGTGTGGCATGCAAGGCAGCTAGCGGGCTGGGCAGTCCCACATTCACAAGCAAGTAAATCAGGCAAAAATGGGGAGTGGGAAAAACCACACAACCCAGGATCCCAGCACAGAGAAATAAAGCATCAAAACACCAATTGAAAATACCTATGGGGGTTAAGGTGCTGGGAGAAAGTCCCAGCCTCACAGGAGAGTTCATTGGAGAGACCCACAGGGACCTAGGATATACACAATCCCACCCACACAGGAATCAGCACCAGAAGGGCCCATTTTGCTTGTGGGAAGTGGGGGAAGTAACTGAAATCCTGCAGAGAGCAGAGCAAGCAACATCATTCCCTCTTGGACCCCTGCCATACATACAGTGTCACAACCCAGTAACTGGGTTTCCCTGCCCTGGTGAACATCTAAGGCTCTGCTCCTCACTATGTAACAGGCGTGTCAAGACATAAAAAATGGCCTAAATGAAAGAACAGATCAAAGCCCCAGAGCAAATACAACTAAGCGACAAAGAGGTAGCCAACCTACCAGATGCAGAGTTCAAAACACTGGTAATCAGCATGCTCGCAGAATTGGTTGAATTTGGTCACAAATTAGATGAAAAAATGAAGGCTACACTAAGTGAAATAAAGGAAAATGTACAGGGAACCAATAGTGATGGGAAGGAAACTGGGCCTCAAATCAATGCAGTGGACCAGAAGGAAGAAAGAAACATCCAACCAGGAAAAAAAATGAAGAAAAAAGAATTTTAAAAAATGAGGAGAGGCTTAGGAGCCTCCAGGACATCTTTAAACATTGCAACATCTGAATTATAGGGGTACCAGAAAGAGAAGAGGAAGAGCAACAAGTAGAAAACTTATTTGAACAAATAATAAAGAAGAACTTCCCCATTCTGGCTAAGGAGAGAGACTTCCAGGAAGTCCAGGAAGCTCAGAGTCCCAGAAAAGTTGGACCCAAGGAGGAACATGCCAAGGCACATCATAATTACATTACCCAAAATTAAAATGAAGGAGAGAATCCTAGAAGCATCAAGACAAAAGGGGATAGTTACCTACAAAGGGGTTCCCATCAGACTGTCAGCTGATTTCTCGAAAGAGACCTTACAGGCAAGAAGGGGCTGGAAAGAAGTATTCCAAGTCATGAAAGGCAAGGACCTATATCCAAGATTGCTCTATCCAGCAAAGTTGTCATTTAGAATGGAAGGCCAAATAAAGTGCTTATCAGAGAAGGTCAATTTAGAGGAGTTCATCATCACCAAGCCCTTATTATATGAAATGTTAAAGGGACTTATCTGAGAAAAAGAAGATTAAAAATATGAACGGTAAAAAGACAGCAAACTCACAGTTATTAACAACCACACCTAAAGCAAAAACAAAACCAAACTAAGCAAACAAGTAGAACAGGAACAGAACCACAGAAATGGAAAACACAGGGAGAGTTATCAACAGGGGAGTGGGAGGAGGAGAGGGGGGAAAGGGTACAGAGAATGAGTAGCATAGATGGTAGGTAGAAAATAGACGGGGGGAGGGTAAGAATAGTGTGGGAAATGTAGAAGCCAAGAACTCATAAGTATGACACATGGACATTAACTAAAGGGGGGGAATGTGGGTGGGAGAGGGTGTGCAGGGAGGAGGGGCGTGAAGGGGGAAAATGGGACAACTGTAATAGCATAATCAATAAAATATATTTAAAAAATGAATAAGTTGGATAAAGGCAGAATGGGATAGGAAAGGGGAATGGTAAAATTGAGATTTGAAATACAAATATAGTGAAGATCTAAAAATAAAATTGAAAACATGCAACAACTATCCTATCCACAACCAATGAACAAATATTGCTGAAGTTGTAGCAAGAATGCAGGTATTTTAAGAGCAAAAAAAAAAGAATGTGTGATGACTATTGACAATTGGTTTTGAAAGTCTGGATTGGGGAGTAATAACAAGAGTGCAGAATGGAAATAGGTTGTAGCAAGAGAGGAAGGACAATTTAAAATGAAAATAATAAGAGGAAAGAAGAAGATATAATGTGGTAAGAGAAGGGAGGGGCAAAATTTATGAAATGAAATAAACTATAATATAAAATCTAGTGACTTAATATGCATAAATTGAAAGACAAGAAATGAAACTATGGAGGAAAGAAAACATCACAAATCATGGAAAAGTCCACAGTGGATTTTGTCTCAGTAGCATCTAATATTTACTACTGTTTTTTCTTTCTGGATCTGCCTCTGATGATGTCAGATGGTGACCTTGCCTGGCCTTAGGCAGCCTGTTGGAAACTACCAAGGATCTACCATCTGTGGCTGGTCTTTCTGTTGTTAATCTAGTCACTCCACACTCAGCAGTCAGGCTTAAGCACCATGGGGCAGTAAAGATTCCCTTGTGGGAGTGGGGCTATTGCTTCCCCTCAATCTGATGCCACTCAGAGGGGCATGGTCCGCCTGAGCAAGATGGCTGCTGCAGTATAGGGGATAACCCAGCACCAGCATCCTGGCAGCTGTTCTCTTAGTTCTCTCCCCAAAGCCACTGTCTCCAGTCTCTCCTCAAGCATCTCTAGCCCACTCTGCACCTCCCCATCTACCAGAGCCCAGGATAAGTGGCTGCAAATGAAAATTTATGCATTGGCCCTTTAAATACTTCTGTACTTCTCCAGTTGTCTGTCTCTGGCAGAGAGCAACCCTGCTGCTTTTTGCAGCTGGATGTTGTCTGTGTACTTTATGGGTGCTGGTGCTCTAGGCTAGGGAGCCCAGCTTGGGGATTAGACCCCACACTTCTCAGAGGTAATCCACCTGGCTGATTAAACACCCCTCTGACACTTCAGCTGCCATCTGTGTATGACCAGCCAGCCCTCTCACATTTGCACCACACTCCTTACCAGTCATGTTGTGCTGAAGCTGTTTCTTCTGTCTGTCTATGGTTATAAGGCACCTCTATTGCTATTGTTCAGTTTATTCTAGATGATTTCCCCACAATTTAGTTGTACTCCAAGACTGGTCCTGGGAGGTGGTTAGTGTAACTTCCAGTCACTCCTCAGCCATCTTAGATCTCCTCTTCATTCTTTATGCTTCTTAGAACTACCTAGATTCAGAATTCCAGAAACCACAGTAAAAGTTTATTCAATGCAGCCTGGGAAAATGGCCCATTCCCTCAATCTTTGCTCTAACTTGCCACCGGGCTCTTGAGCACCAGGTCATGTTCCCACAGTCTCCCAGCAAAATGGCTGTTCCAGCATTGGCCCTCCTTCCTCCTCCCTGAAGTTCTCCCTGGCCCAAGAGCAGAGCAAGAGGCAGACCCGCTCATTCCCTCCACCACTTGATCTTCTTTTTCTTCCTGAATGGTAACTGCCTTGGTTTAAAAAAAAAAAAAAAAACCTCAGAACTTTCATAGATAAAAAAGAAAATCTCTCATCCACATTAGTGGATGGGAATAGACTAGTGTCTTGTGAAGAGAAGAAGAGTGCTTTCTATATGATCAGTAGCTGAACCTTGCATTCAGATTATCCAGTCACCCTTTCACCCTTAGGAGGCCTTTAAATACTTCACTCAGATATGGGTACAAATCTGTCTTTTAGTTAGCTTCAGAGATTTTTTATTTTACCTTTATTCTGCCACCACCTCATGGACTTAATTCCATTCTGGCTCTGACCACCTGGAATCAGCACAGACCTCACAAGTTAAGGCCAACATCTTCCACAAGACTGCCCCTACTCCAGACACCAGCCACAAATTTATGGGGCCCCCAGACACCCACACTTCTGACCAGCAAATTATAAATTCAGGGGCTCCCATAACCCCACAGTTTTGATAATTTGCTAGAATGATTCAGAAAAGTTAGGAAAGTACTATATTTCTGTTGCAGTTTTATTATAGAGGATACAACTCAGGAACAGCCAAATGAAGAGACACATAGGTGAGCTCTGGGAGAGTCCCAGACTCAGAGCTTCCATGGCCTCTCCCTGAAGAGTGCTTTACCTCCTGGCACATCACTGTTTTTATCAACCAGGAAGCTCCCCTGAGGTTCAGTGTCCAAAGTTTGTATGGGGTTTTCATTAAGTAGACATGGTTTATTAAATCATTGGTCGTGTGACAGATCTCAACCTCCACCCCCATCCCCTCTCTGGAGGTTGGACTGGACCAAAGTCCCACTCCTCTAGTGACATGGCTGTTCTTTCTGGAGAGTAGCTCTCCATCCTAAAGTCAACTAGGGACAGAATTTGATTCACCTCATGAGCAGAAAGTCAGGAGTGATCCAAGAAGAAACCCCTGAGTAACAAAGATTCTTCCATTGCTAAGGAAACTTCAGGAATTGTAGAAGCTCCATCAGGACCATGGAACAATGACCACATTTTCTATTATATGTCATTCTGTAACTTATTTCAGTTACATGATGAGACTCTTATCTACCAACAGAGGAATTTGAGAATCTTGATTTACTATCCAAAGATAAATCTAAATCCTTCTCTTCTTTGTGTGACTTCTCCAGATCCATCCAAAAGAAAACTTAAATTGGTAAGTGACAATGAATATATTTTTCACTTGAAAAATGTAACACTGCTACTGCTCCCTCTTCTACCATCACGACTAATAGCAATTGTTGACCTGGCTTTTGGGGGTGTATACTGCACACTACACTAAAGGCAAGAAATATAAGAGAATCAAACTTCATAGATTTGTTTCCCTCTTGGAATTGATTTCCACCAAAAGCAAACATTTTATACATGCTATGCATGCACATCATCAGCATGAATCATGTGTATATATACATGAGAATGGTTGGGGGAAAAACATAGTTTTGCAAACCCCTAATTGTCAAGCTTGAGTAAGAATGCAAATCCCAAAGTCAAAACCAATTTACAATATAAAACACAGTGGGTTGGCCTAAGGTATGCAGTAAGACTTGAGAAATCAAAAAACCTTTTGAGAAAAGTTGTGGGATGAAGGGAAAAACACATTGTCTGGAATGTGATTCTCATCAGAGGAGTGCTAGAATACCCATGGCAAGTTTCAGCCCTGAGCAGTTGAAGGATGTGGCAGAAGCCCCCTCCACTAAGGTGAATACTGGGAAGGTTCAAATGAAGTTATCAAAGGATATTTTTTGGCCATGCACAAAAGACTCACCACATCTGCCAGTGCCACTGGTGTCAGGGACTGGTCTGTGTGGTTTTGGAGACTGTAGCCCCATGAGAGCAAGGGGTTAGTAAGTCTCCCTGGAAAACCAGGTATCACTGCAGGTGGCAGTTGTGACCCAACTCTAACACTGAAGGTTCCTGTGGGAATCAGGCCTGATAAATACATTGTATCCTTTGAAGCCTGCTCTGCTTTGCTTTGTATGGCTCTGTTGATACAAACTGGGTGTTTAAGTTCAAGGCATAAGGAATAAACTCTTCATCTCATGAAACATGTCTTAAGACCCTCTGGAGTCAGCATGACTAACAAACCCTGACCTATGACAAATCTCTGTGTTCCTTCAATTGTATTATCTATAGATAATACCTGTTTTTGTATGACTACAGCCTTTCAACATTGATTGATGGTATGCTGTATACACCTGCACATACCATTCCCAATAAAAGCCATTTGGGAGAAGGGCTCAGGGCATTCCCCACTAGAGGGAATTTCCACTCCCTTTCCCACCCAAACAGCAAGATTGTGTCTGGGATGACTTATTTCTCATCCATGGTAGACAAGAGGAATTCTGCAGGCTGTAGTTTCATCCCACAAATGACATTTCTAAATGCTTGAATTTTTGAGACATGTTTATATGTTTTCAGTTTCTAGTTTATGCATGACCAAGAGAAAAAGAAAGATCCAAAGAGAAAGTAAAATAATTTTTCATTAACCAGTGGAGCCTGAGGCTGCTGTCTCTGCATCCTATGCACAAGATTCGGAGTTTAAACTGTCATGCAAAGGGTTGATGTTGAACAAAAAATACGAGTTGAAGTTATTCCCGCTTTATACCAAAGAATACCATGAATTTTTAATTTCCTGGGCGTAGAAAATACACAAGAATTTTTTGAATTAGATCCCAAGGGACTGACTTTGACTATTATGACACAAATAAGGCTGTCCATGTAGATTCAATGAGAGAGTGTTTTTGAAGTGTTCATTAGCTTTTGTGAGTTTCTGAGGGTTTGTCCCAAGTTTTGCAAGATCCATGAATTTTAAACAAACAAACAAACAAACAAACAAGATAGAATGGTAACACACCCTATTTTGCTCAGTGGGTGAAAGACTAAATTCTGGGCTGACAGACAATGCCAAAAGTTGACCTTCCATCATGGACTCTTTGAATGCTGGGCTGGTGAATTAATGAACAAGATATTTGTAACTTGGAACACTGTTGCAATAATTATATTGCTGAGATGAGACTCCAAAAAGGCTTCAGTCATACAAAGACTGGCTAAAGAGAGAATAGGTGCTTGTGGGAAACAGTGAGAGTTTCAGGCTGGAAACACACACTGCAAAGACTAAAGTGGAAATGAAGTTCGTCTGTGAAGGAACAGGGAGAATAATTTTACAGACCAGGCATGTGGTAATAAGAGACTGAATCTGAGAAAAAAGCCTGAACCAGACCAGACCATGCAGGCCTGAGAGACCAAGATAACTTGTTTGGAATTTTGTTCTCAATTCAGAAAATGACATTTCAAAGAAAAGGCCAAGTAAGCCTTGGGCCAAGTGCAGGGTTAGGGATCTGAACCCAAACTCCAGAAGGGGCCACAAGGATATATCTTAGCACACTGCAAGAAGCAAACAAACTCCCAGTAGAAGCAAACAAAAATGTTCTACATTGCAAAATAACCTATTTTAAGCCTGAGGATTTTCTGAGACTAAATTCAATAAAATATGAGTTTACAATCTATAATCATCAGCATCCAGAGAAACATTCCATTACTAGAGAATGTCAGCAGAAATCACATCAGAATATTCTAGAAACTAGAAAGATCAGTTACAGAATATGAAGCAACAATGTATGAAAGATTTGAAGAAATAGAAGACAGCATTTAAAAATCATTATAGAATAAGACTGTAAAAAATTACCAGATTTGAAAAAGACCAAATGAAACATTCTGAAATAAAAATGTAGCTATTAAAATAAAAATTTAATAGCTAAACTAAATAAAAGATTGAGCTGATGGGGAATTCCAGCCAAGGTGGAGGTGTAGGTAGATAGATACACTGTACCTCCTTGAACAACCAAAAGAAGGACAACAACAAATTTAGAAACAGAAAACAGAATGGGCTTTAGATGAAGGAGTAAGCAGACACACTGTGCCTTCTCACACAACCAAAAGAAGGACAAGAAATTTAAAAACAAAAAACAGCCAGCACTGACAGAAAATCAAACTGTATAGAAGTCCAACAACCAAGGAGTTAAAGAAGAAACATTCATCCAGACCAGTAGGAGGGGCAGAGATGGGGAGCTGGGTGGAGAGGACTTGTAGCAAGGAGGCAGCTGGTGGACTGGGCAAGGCAATGACTTTCAGAATGGACGATCCCACACTGGTATGTGGATAAACTGGGAGGAACCACTGAAGAGGGAGATAGACTGAGCAACCCAGGGTTCTGTACAGGGAAATAAAGCTTCAAAGCCTCTGACTGAAAACACCTGTGGGGGTCAAGGTGGCAGCAGGAGAAACTCCCAGCCTCACAGGAGAGATCATTGGAGAGACCTACAGGGTCCTAGAATGTACACAAACCCACCCATCTGGAAATCAGCACCAGAAGGGCCCAATTTGCTTGTGGGTGGCAGGGGAAGTGACTGAAAGCTGGCAGAGAGCTGAACAAGCAGCATTGTCCGCTCAGACCACTCCCTCACATACAGCACTATAGCACAGCCACATGGGTTGCTTTGCCATTGCAAATACCTAAGACTCTGTCCCTTACTATGTAACAGGTGCACTGAGACCCAAAAAATGGCCCAAATGAGAGAGCAGATCAAAGCTCCAGAAAAAAAATACAACTAAGCAATGAAGAGATAGCCATTGAATCATATGCACAATTCAAAAACACTGGTAATCAGGATGCTCACAGAAATGGTTGAGTGTGGTCACAAAATACAGGGAAAAGTGAAGGCTATGAAAACTGAAATAAAGGAAAATGTACCGGAACCAACAGTGAAGGGAAGGAAACCAGGACTCAAATCAATGGTTAGGAGCAGAAAGAAGAAATAAACATTCAACCAGAACAGAATGAAGAAACAAGAATTCAAAGAAAAATGAGGAGAGGCTAGGAACCTCTGGGATGACTTTAAACTTTCCAACATCAAAATCATAGGGGTGCCAGAAGGGGAAGAGGAAGAGCAAGAAACTGAAAACTTATTTGAACAAATAATGAAGAAGAACTTCCCCAATCTGGTGAAGGAAATAGACTTCCAGGAAGTCCAGGAAACTCAGAGAGTCCCAAAGAAGTTGAACCCAAGGAAGCACACACCAAAGCATATCATAATTACATTACCCAAAATTAAAGATGAGAGAATCTTAATAGCAACAAGAGAAAAGGATATAATTACCTACAAAGGAGTGTCCATAACACCATCAGCTGATTTCTCAAAAGAAAACTTGCAGGCAGGAAGGGGCTGGAAAGAAGTATTTGAAGTCATGAAAGGCAAGGACCTACAGCCAAGATGACACTATCCAGCAAAGCTATCATTTATAATGGAAGGGCAGATAAAGTGCTTCCCAGATAAGGTCAAATTGAAGGAGTTCATCGTCCCCAAACCCTTATATCAAATGTTAAAGGCACTTATCTAAGACAAAAAAGATGATCAAAACTATGAACAGTAAAATGACAACAAACTCATAACTATCAACAACTGAACCTAAAAAACAAAAAGTAAAACTAAGCAAACAACTAGAACAGGAACAGAATTACAGAAATCATTATCACATGGAAGATTATCAGTGGGGAGAGGGAGAGGAAGAATGGGGGAGGAGAAAGGTACAGGAAATAAGAAGCATAATTGGTAGGCATAAAATAGACAGGGGGAGGAGGTTAAGCATAGTGTAGGAAACAGAGAAGCCAAAAAACTTATATGTAGAACCCATAGACATGAACTAAGGGGGGGGGGAAGGAGCTGTAAGGTGGGGGAATGTGTGGTGAAGGGGGAAGAATAAAATTGTGACAACTATAATAGCACAATCAAAAATACATACTTTATAAAAATTTTTTGAAAACCACTACCATAAGAAACTCTTATACATATGGATTTAGAAAAATGTACAAATGTATTCACAGCAGCATTCTCCTTTATAATTCATAATTGGAAACAAGCAAATTGTGCTACTTGTATATTCTTGGAATGGAGCACTGCACAGCAATAAGAATGAGCCACACATCTGTGCCCAACAGCATCACTGAATCACAAAAATAATTTTGAATGGAAAAATGCAGCAAGACTCAGTATGTATCAGCTCAAAAACAAGCAAAGTTAAATAATGCTTTTTTAGTGATGTATGGTATATAAATGTGTTAAAACTAAATATCAAGGAAATGGTCAACTATTTCAAGCTGGTTGCTATTGGTGGAGAGAAGGCATAATAATAGGATCAGAGGGAAACATGGATTAGATTAAACCATGTAAAACTGTACATATTAAAGCATTTTTTACCTACAAAAATTGCAATTTCACATGTTTCAACCTAACACCTTCAAGGGTATTGGTAACATTGTATTGTTTAGATGAGTAGTGAATTTACAAATATTCAGTGTATATTATGATTCATAACTTAAATTTTGTTTCATACGTTATCTCATGCATATAAAATATCATATTATGTTTTTAAAAAGATTGTACCAATTAATATTTCCATTAAGTACTTTTTATTTTATTTTTTGAGATTTTATTTATTTTTAGAGAGCAGGGAAGTGAGGGGAGAGGGAGGAAAACATCACTGTGTGGTTGCCTCTCTCAGCACTCTCAAATGGGGACCTGGCCAGCAACCCAGGCATGTGCCCAACCAGGAATCGAACCAGTGACCCCTCAGTTCACAGGCCAACACTCAATACACTGAGTCACACCAGCCAATGCTACATCATATTTTAAGTAGCCTCCTTAAGAGAGTGCAACAAGGTCACTGGGGTCCACAGAGGAGAAGATGGCAGTAGGGTAAAGGTGAAGATTAAAGAATTGGGGGGATCTGGTTGAGGACAGACTCTACCAGACTTGTCAATGAACTCGTTCCCTGGAGTGAGTGAAAGGACAGAAAATTCACATCAATTTTCACTGAACTCAGTGAAGCAATATATGATATTTTGATTTTGGGAAGAGTACTCATTTTATGAATACGGATTTGCTTTATAGTATAAAACATATCACAGTAGAAGTAACATAATCATGAAAGAAATTTTAGAAAATATTGATAAAATTAAAATAATATAACTTTACTGGTCAGAATTTTAGTTTTTTAAAATAAAAGACATCTATAACAATGAGCACTCCTAGCAACCATCTTGGTTTCTAAATACCATTCTTCACTAAAAACAATCAGGGCTTCTTGGAGAAATAGCTATTTCTGGGGCTACAAAAGAACAAATATAAGATAAGCATGCAATAATTTGTTGCAGAGCATAAGAAAATGCTTAAAGAATAATGGGGATATGTGAAAAAGACATAGAAGCAAACTTGCAGGGGATCTCTCTGGCTAAATAAAGAATAATTTGAATATCAAAATAAATAATGAAAAAGGCAGGACAATTGTAACTGAACAACAATAAAAATAAATAGATAATATAAATAATGATAATAAAGGATTATAACCCATTGAATAAAATAGAGATTCATGAGTCCCTACAGATGTAAACACAAAAACAAATAAATACAAACGAAGGAAAAGAAAGATTTCTTTACAATATAACATTGATAATAAATGAAATGCCAAACGTTATCATAATAATTCAGCTAAGAAACTTCAATAGGCATCAGAACTAGTGTCTGTTCATTTGATAAGGTATGGATAATCATACAGTCTCAAAGCACTTTTCTACCAGATGCCACTCACACAGAGACAAAGATCCACATTAAAAGGGGAAGCCTGGAGCACCTTAAGTCAGAGACCAAATTTAGCATCTCCTGGCATGGGACACATGGAAATATATCACTTACTACTTGGTAGAAGGCAGTGAGACCTCAACACATTTCTGCAATATTCTTCAAAAACTTATAACCTGCTATGATTATGAGGGAATGTCAAGCAAATGCCAACTGAGGCACGTACTACAAATAGCCTGCTTCAAAGTCAAGGTCTTCACTGTTCTAGATGAAAACATGTGACAATAAAATACAACACATGATCCTGGGTTGGATCCTTTGATTGTAAGGAAGTTATCGGTAAAACTTTGATGAGGTCTAAGAAATAGATGGTAGTAATGCATCAGCATATTGTCCTGATTCTTGATGGTTATAATTGTGATTACATACTGTATATACGGAAATATTAGAGATGTGTGTGTCATCCTGGCCACAACTTATCCTCTATTGGCTCAGGAAAAATATTATTTGTACATTATAGTACTTGCAACTTTTCTGAATAGTTGGGTTTCAAAACAAATTTAGCATGTTGAAAAAAAGATTTATTCAGATAACTCTGAAAAGAACCAAAAACAGATGGAATCTCTATCAACCTGTTACACTACTTGGTGGTGCAAAGTTTTAACCATAACTTCAGACACTGAAGGGCGTTTAAGTCTTCAGAGTTCTGATTTGCATGCAGGGATTGTACAGTAATAGCTTCCATCTTAGTTACCTAAGGGTGATAGAAAGGCAGGTAACACTGAAGTGAGCAGTCTACACAAACCTACAATATGGGTTATATTATCACCATTGTTGCCAAATTTCAGATGCAAAAACCAAAGCTCAGAAAGTTCAGTAAATTGGCTAAGATCACAGCGAAGATTCCAGCTGGAATTAGAATAAAGATCCCAAGGTCTATGCACCTGCCAGCTTTCTAACAGCATTTATGTTCCTTCTGGATAATTAAGAGCCCAGGGGAGTTAACTAAGGGTGGTGATCTGATGAGAAAGTTAAGGGGAGCATGCTGTGTCCACACTGTCACCATCACCTGCACTGCAGCTGCCCCTGCTGCCCACCACCAATGCCTGGAGAGCCACTGTGAAGCCACTGGTGACAGGCAGACCTCCCTTCACCTCCTTCCCAGAATCTGCCAAGGACTCCCTTTGCTGTAGTCAGCAGGCAATACTGGGAGACACAGCACCACAACAATGACGGTTTCCTCAGAATGTACTCTCAACCCCTCTGGGCATGTCACCTCAATTAGAAAATTTTTCATGACTTAATTCCTCTTGTTCATTTAAGAAGTCATTTGATTAGTTGAGCATCCAGAGAGAAAATTCTGGAGAGCTACAGGAGGTGTATATTAACATAATTTTTAAAGGAAATAAAGGGGAAGGGTTTAGAGCAACAAGTATAAAAGACACATGGACAAAAACTTGGGGGGTGGAAATGGGAGGGAGGTGGGGAGGGCTGGGGTGGTGGGCTGTGATAGGAGTAAAAAACAGAAAACTGCACAAGAACAACAATTAAAATAAAAAAATAAAAAAGAAAATAAAAACATATGATCTCAATAGATACATAGAAAGCATTTGAGAGCATCTTACAGTCGTTCCTAATAAAAACTCACAGAAAACTAGAAAAGGAAGGGAACTTCCTCAACCTGATAAAGGGCATCTATGGAAAACCCACAACATACTCACATTTAATGGTGAATAATTGTATCCTTTCCCCCAAACATAAAGAACAAGATAAGGACATTTACTCCACCAATCTTATTCATTTAACTGGACATTTAGACAGTGTTACAAGGCAAGCAAAAGAATAAGTCATCTAGAATGTGAAGGAAAAAGTAAAATTGTCTTCAATTCTCAGACAACATAATCAACTATGTTGAAAACCCAAAGGAATAGAACAAAATTACCTGGAACTAATAAGTGAGTTTAGAAAGTTTGGAGGATAGAAGGTCAATATGTAAAAAATATTTTTTATTATACCAGTAAGTAATTAGATATGTAAATTTTAAAAACTCAATTGAAATATAATTCATAAACAATACATCTGTGTAATATGCACAATTCAATGGTTTGTAGTATGTTCACAGATACACGCTACCTTTATGACAGATCATTTTTGTCACCTAAAGAGAAACTCATTGCCCTCAGCAATCATTCCACCTCCACCCCAGCTCTCAATTCCTAAGCACATGCTAATCTACTTTATGTTTCTGTAGATTTCTCTGTTCTGGACACTTTACATGAATGGAATCATGTTATACATGGTCTTTTATAACTAACTTATTCCTTTAGCATAATGTTTTCAAGATTCATCTATGTTGTAACATATGCTATGTCTTTTTCTAGCTGAATAATATTTCATTTTATGGATATACTGCATTTGTTTATCCATTCATTACTTATATACATTGGGGTTGTTTCCACCTTTTGGCTACCATGGACAATGCTGTTATGAGCATTAGTGCACAAGTTTTTATGTAGACATATGTCTTCATTTCCCTTGGATTTACACCTAGAGGTGGAATTGCTGGGTCATGTGATAATCCTATGCCTAACAGAGTTATCACATGAGAAGGGCTAGGCTATTTTATAAAATGGCTGCATCACTTTATATTCCCATCATTAGTGTACAAGTTCCGATTTCACATCACTGCCAACATTTATTGTTGTCTTACTTTTTTATTCTTGCCATTCTAATGGGTATAAAGTTGTATCTTACTGTCATATTGGTTTGCCTTGCCCTAATGACTAATGATGTCAAGCATCTTTTCATGTTTATTCGTCATTTATATGTCTTCTTCGAAAAAAACCTCTTATATTCTTTGCCAATTTTTAAATGAGATTTTATTAATTTTTATTATTGAGTTGTAAGATTTCTTTATGTATTCTAGATACAAATTTCTTCACATGTATATAATTTGCAAACTTTTTTTTCTCTATGGGTCATCTTTTCACTTTATTGGCGATATTCTTTGAGGCCCAAATGTTCTTAACTTTGATTAAGTCTAATTTATGTATCTTCATTTTACTGCTTATATTTGATATGATACGTAAGAATCCTCTGCCAAATCTAAGATCAGGAAAATTTACTCATGTTTTCTTCTAGGAGTTTTATAGTTTTAGTTTTACATTTGTCATTGACCAATTTTCAATTAATGTTTTATAGTTTGTGTCAATACCACAGTCTTGATCATTATTGTTTTGTACTAAATTTTGAAATGGAAAAGCACATATATTCCTATTTTCCCTTCTTGCTCATTATGACAAAGATTTCAGGGTTTGTTTTTTATTTTCTTTTCCTTATGTATGCATATGAATTTTATTTTTAATATGTTTTATTAAATATGCTATTATAGTTGTACTATTTTTTCTCCCCTTTATTCCCCTCCACCCCATACCCCTGCTCCCACTATCATTCCACCCACCTAAGTTCATGTCCATGGGTCATACATATAAGTTCTTTGGCTTCTCCATTTCCCATACTTATCTTAACCTCTCCCTGTCTATTTTGTATTTATGCTTGTTATTCCTTCCCGTTGATAAACATCCATGTGATCTCTATTTCTGTGAAGCTGTTCCTGTTCCAGTTGTTTGCTTAATTCATTTTTATTTTTGTTTTTGTTGTTTTAGGTTTGGTGGCTGATAGTTGTGAATTTGTTGTCATTTTACAGTTTATATTTTTGATCTTCTTCTTTTTCTTAGGTAAGTCCCTTTAACACTTCATATAATAAGGGCTTGGTGATGATGAACTCCTCTAACTTGACCTTCTCTGAGAAGCATTTTATCAGCCCTTCCACTATAAATGATAGCTTTGCTGGATAGTGTCATCTTGGATGTAGGTCCTTGCCTTTCATGACTTCAAATACTTCTTTCCAGCCCCTTCTAGACTGCAAGGTTTCTTTTGAGAACTTAGCTGATGGTCTTATGGACACTCCTTTGTAGGTAATTGTATCCTTTTCTCTTGTTCCTATTAAGATTCTCTCCTTATCTTTAATCTTGGGTAATGTAATTATGATATGCCTTGGTGTGTGCTTCCTTGGGTCCAACTTCTTTGGGACTCTCTGAGTTTCCTTCACCAGATTGGGGAAGTTCTTCTTCATTATTTGTTCAAATAAGTTTTCAGTTTCTTGCTCTTCCTCTTCCCCTTCTGGCACCCCTATGATTTTGATGTTGGAAAGTTTAAAGTCATCCCAGAGGTTCCTAGCCTCTCCTCATTTTTTTTTTTTTTTTGAATTCTTGTTTCTTCATTCTGTTCTGGTTGAATGTTTATTTCTTCCTTCTGCTCCTAACCATTGATTTGAGTCCTGGTTTCCTTCCCTTCACTGTTGGTTATGGTACATTTTCCTTTATTTCAGTTTCCATAGCCTTCACTTTTCCCTGTATTTTGTGACCACACTCAACCATTTCTGTGAGCATCCTGATTTCCAGTGTTTTTGAATTGTGCATATGATTCAAAGGCTATCTCTTCATTGCTTAGTTGTATTTTCTTCTGGAGCTTTGATCTGTTCTTTCATTTGGATCATATTTTTGTGTGTGTAGGCATGCCCATTACATAGTAAGGAGTGGGCCTTAGGTAATCACCAGAGAGGGGCAACCCATGTTGCTGTGCTATGTGGTGCTGTATGTGGAGGAGAAGTCCAAGAAGGAACAGTGCTGCTTGGTTGGCTCTTGGCCAGCTTCCAGTAACTTCTCCTGCTACCCACAAGCAAATTGGGCCCTTCTGGTGTGGATTCCTGGGTGGGTGGTTTTGTGTATGTTCTGGGACCCTGTGGGTCTCTCCAATGACCTCTCCTGTGAAGCTGCAAGTTTCTCCTGCAGCCTCAACCCCCACAGGTTTTTTTCAGTCAGAGGTATTGAGGCTTTATTTCCCCACACTGGAACCCTGGGTTGCACAGTCTATCTTGCTCCCCAGTTATTCCTCCCATTCATCTGCATGCAAGTTTGGGACTTCCCATTCTATCAGCTGTTGCCTTACCTGCCCTGGTCCTCAAGCTGCCACCTTGCCCACCAGTGTCCTTCAGCTGCTGCCTTGCTCTGAGCCCTCTCTGCCCAGCTGCCTGTCTCCACCCCTCTTACTAGGCTTGATGAATGTTTCCTCTTCAACTCCTTAGTTATCAGAATTCCATACAGTTCAGTTTTCTGGCCATTCCAGTTATTTTTTGTTTTAAATTTGTTGTTGTCCTTTTTTTGGTTATGTGAGGAGGCAAAGTGTATCTACCTATACCTCCATCTTGGCCAGAAGTTCCTTATGAATTTTAGAATCAGTTTGTTAATTTCTACAAAAAGTCACCTGGGATTATGATAGGTACTGTGTTGAATCTATATATCAGTTTGGAAAGTATTGCTATCTAACAATATTAAGTCTTCCAATCTATGAACATGGGATTTTTTCTAATTATTTAATTTTTTGAAATTTTTAAAACAATATTTTATAGTTTTCAGAGTATAAGTTTGTGCTCATTGTCTATATAGAAATGCAATTTATTTATATATATAGATCTTGTACCTTAAACATTGCTGAACTCATTCATTAGTTCTAGTAGTTTTTAGTGTGTTTCTTATGATTTTTTAAATTCTTACCCAAGGATATATTTATTGACTTGAGAGAGAGAGAGAGAGGAAGGGAGAGACTAACAGAGGGTGAGAGAAACATCAATTGGTTGCCTCCTGTACATCCCCCAACTGGTGATCAAAGCCACAACCTAGGTATGTTCCCTGACCAAGAATTGAACCTGCAACATTTTAGTGTGTGGACAGACACTCCGACCACTTGAGCCACCTGGCCAAGGCTGTTAAGATTTTATATGTACAAGATTATGTCATCCGTGAATAAAGATAGTTTTACTTCTTTCTGCTATTCTTGAGAGTTCCCTTATGCTTTAACTTCTCCGTCTTCTATGGCAAATAAAGTCAGTTCCTTTTGGAAGAGATTAGTGCCCAGGACTCAGTAAGGTGTGGAGTCCAATAGGAAAGTGGAAACCTTTGGAGGTGATGATCAATATGTTCATTGTGATGGTGGTTTAATGGCTGTATAGATGTGTCAAAATTTAGCAAATATATGTGTTCTCCTATAATAGGTCATTTATGTCTCCATAAAATGATCAAAATTAGAAAAATAACTTGGGGAAGATATTGTCAATATAATAAACAGTAAATATAGGAAAAGCTGATATATACCAAATACAGGATGAAACAAGACATTATAGTAGAAATAAATTCAGTCACAAACTTGGGCATTTTCCATCTGTAGCTCTAGAGAGGATCTTGGATGCAGATGTGTAGAACAAGATGGAAAGCCTGACAGAGATCTTGCCACTCACCATGTACCCCATAAATGTCCATTGAGTGAATATTTGTTGAGTACATTACCCTTGCAAAGTTACTTTCATACTCATTATTCTTTAAGGTCAATTTCTCAGTAACATTAGCACTCTCCCCAAACCATCATAATAAATACCCTTTTGTCACAACAAGAAGTCATATTGCATTAGGATCAAGAGTCACTCAACAAATTTTCCTTTCATTGCCTTAGTCATAATAATGAGGAGTGCTGACCTATTAACTACATAGAAACACAGTGGTAGTGATTGCATTTAGCTCCCTATTTTTTATCTGAAAATCTCAAAATGCAAGTGACATCCATCCATGTATGTCATTTTTAAGAAGGTTTGATAAGTAGGAGCTGATTTTAAAAGAATCATATCAGTTAATGATATTCCATGAATTGGTTCCTATTGGATTCTTCAAATTCTGCATGCTTGAACTTTTCTTAGCCAGACTGTTCTCTTTTCTCCTGCCCATATCCCATTATAATAATAGCCATCATATCACATCACTTCATGAACCCCATGCACATTATACAGACTTTATATAGGTCAGCTATACTCACATCCACCCTCCACACAGGCATTAATTATTTTCCATTTTCCTGATATGAACGTTGATGATCAGAGTGATTAAATAACTTGCCCACAGTCTTTCAACAAGCAATGTGCTCCTGTCATGCTTTCCAAACCTGCACCATCAGGCTATTCTCTACTGTTATATTTTGTCTTTGCATTTTCCCAGTTTGGATCATCTTTCTTTCCCTTCCTTCAATATTCTCTCAGACTAAGGCCTATGTTCTGCACAAATCCTTTTCTGTCAGCCATGGCCCCACTCTTCCTAGATACCATACCAATCCCTTGTCTGGGAAGAAGAAAGGAGGGAACGACAGAGAAGTGTGAAGATGGGTAGAGCTGGGGATTAGAAATAAAGCCATGAAAGAATTAAGAGGTATGGGGTGGGAAGATGATAAAGAGGCAAACTTGAAAAAAGAAACCCTGATTCTTTTCCCTTCCCTTTCAAAATTATGCAACCCAGTCTCACTTTTGAGAGCAAATAAAGAAGATGAGCAAGCTAAGAAATGAAAGGGGTTGAGTAGAAGATTCTCCTTCACCCAGAAATGACATCAGCCTTCATTAGAGCCAGAATCCAGGCTATACAGGGCAGGAATGGAGGGCAGCAACAATCTCCTTGGCTTCATGCAGCCATGCAGTTCCTGATTGCTTTGTCCATTTTGTTAATTAAACTGAAAACAATTCACTATCAGCCCATTATGCCTCTAAACGGTCTTTAGCACTGAGCACTTAATTTGGAAGAATGATGAAACATACACCCCAGGTCTCAAAACCCAGAATCCAACAGCAGGCCTCTGACCAGCAAGTAGGAGGAAAAGTCCACCTACCCTATAACACCACTTAGGTAGCAACCACTTGAGGAAAAGAACTACCTTGAAAATCTTATTATCTCCTGGACCTACAAAATGGGCCAGAAGAACTTTATGGGAATGATGGCAGTACTCTATATCTTGATTGGAGTGGTAGTTACACAGGCATATATACTTGTCAAATTATCAAATTATGCACTTAAGATATGGGCATTTTCTTGCAGAGACATTGTTCCTCAATATGATTGATAGGAAGAAAGTAATGAAAGAGAGAGGGAGGTAAAAAAAAAAGTATAGAATAGAAGGGAAATGAAATTTAAAAGGAAAGGAAAAGAAAAATCCTTCCACTCCTATAAACATTGGCTCTGCTGTATTAGAAATCCTGGCTCCCATTGGGCAGAGCTTCCACCAGAGAACAAAGCATCCTGCTGCACTTGTGGCTGCAAATACCACATGGACACTTTGAGCTGATACTTTCATTGCCCATGGTCAGCAGGTGATGAAAGAGTTGCTGCATAGGAAGATGGAGTTGCTGCTACAAAAAGTGACGGGAGGCAGATGTCTGTAATGCAGGGGATTCAGTGCTTCTGTACCCAATGTTGATGGACAAGAAATTACAGCCAGTCTCACCTTTAAAGAAAATGGGTGGAGAAGAGAGGCTGTGCTAGGTAGCGGGACGCTAACATGTCCATCTGAGAATCAGTCAAAAGGCATCAAGTACCCTTTAAGTTTCCTGATGAGATTAGTTTGAAACTCACCTCCTTGTCAACAAATGCAGGGATAGAACAAGGAACCTACTGCAGACCTGGACTCAGGGTCTCTTTCACACTCACCGTTACCTTTGCACACACATCCCCACCCCAAACCCCCACTTCAGGGCTGTGCTACCTTCCCCCACCTGGCCTGATACATGCTAATCGTGATCTGTTCACGCGCTATGGAGAACACTGTAACAACTACGGCCTGCCATGGAGAATATTATTAAGGTTGTCTCATTCATTTAAACTGGCCAGAAGGATTAGGCCATATCACCGAGTACTCATGAGTTCCTTAAACTTAAATAATTTCTGCAAGTTCATTTACTCCCACAAAGAGTTTAGAATAAAACAAGTAAAGGTTGGAGGATCTTTGTCCATTTCCTTCCTGGTACCACCTTCTATTCTGCACCTGCTCTGTCCAATTTTTCATTCTTGCTAATTGTGGGCCCTGCTGTCCTTTCAAACCAACAGTTTTAATTCTGTTCACACTTGATTAGAATGATATCTGAAGGCTGGGTTGTTTGAGGTATGTCCTGGATCCCCTCAAAAACTTTTCCAACTTCTCCAGTAATAGTGGCTTTACCATGAGAATTTATTATGCAGTTTTTTGAAGAATATTATTCAACACTGTTTTACAGTTTTATCTTTCAAAATGCCATTTCAAATGGTGATAAGCTATAGAACAAGTTATAGCACCTACAATCTATGGCACTAGATAATAAGCATTAGAATAGTGCCATGTGGTTCCAAACATTGTATTTTTCACAAAAAAAAGTCATAGATAAAAAGTCTATGAAGTATAGATAGCATTCCTGTTTATTTCTCAGTGCTTCTACAGGTATATTCTCTAAGTTATCTTTCTTGTTTTGTAATTCTGAACAATTCATGTATGTTTTATAGTATGAACCTATTAAAGACAAAATTTACAACAGTCTACTAAACTAGATAAAAAAGAATGAAGATCTCTAAAGCCAAGCAGGTTCATTGAATAAAATTTACCTGAACAGAAACTCCAGGCAACAGAAAATAAAGCCTGAGGTTGCAGTAAAGTGACTCTCTTTCATGTCACTTTATTATTTGGTGAATAATTCCAGATAGCATTTGACAAAATGTTCTGCAGTTAGTCTGTTGAGTGAGATAAAAGCCTGTGTTTGAGTAGCAAAAAGTCCATTTGATTGGAAAATGAAAGGAAATGATTGTACAAAAAAAAAGTAATGGAAGGAAGGAAGGGAGAGAGGGAGGGAGGGAGAGAGAGAGGGGGGAGAGGAGGGGAGGAAAAGAAAGTGTACTAGATGTAGAGAAGAAGCCAAAAAGGTAGACAATAGGCTGTTTCTTGCTTTATAAACTATTAAGACATAAGAAGAAACTGGTATGACAACAGTTAATAGCCACAGCCTCTTTAAACTCAGAACACACTGTCAAAATAGGATATTGCCTATAAGACATACTACAGAAAGAATAATGAGACATTTCCACACTATTTTCTGAATAATGTATTTTCTTTCTAGAGAAACTGAAAAACTAGATGAGAACAGTTTTATTTCCCTAAGGCCTTCTCTCAGTCTTTCTTTATAATATCTAAGAAAAATTCATATGTGGATTATTTATCCCTGCTTTCTTTGTCATGCACATTGTAGTAGCCAAGTGAGCTTCATGGATACCAGGCTTCACCCTCAGATTCTGGGCGATCAGAGATCTACTAAGTGCAGTAGAGTGGAGTGGATTATCATTTAAAACTCTCACAGAAATAAAGAAACTGTGTCTGCCTTATACCAGTTTTAAGCAGAAAGAAGGAAAAGAAACTGGCTTTCTCCCATCTCATCATTAAAGTTTTGCTCTTCTGGTATAGAGATCCTTCACACAGCTGCCCTTGAATCTCAATTGCTTTGTGAAATCTAGTGGGCTTTTCTGCCAACAGATCACATTCTTATTTGCCTCACAACTGAGCCCAGCCTTCCTGGCAACAACTTTCCAGATTTGGCCTATAGTCCACTTTGCAGATTTGAAGAAATTGTACTTTTGTGTTATGAGAGTTTGAATACATAGGCTGTGGACAGACTTTACAGTGGTCCGGTTGGAAGTAAATCCTTCCCCACTGGAGCCTCTGATGAGAATCCATTCCTGGCTGACACCCTGACTGCACTTTCTGAGACCCTATGAAGCAGACCTATCTATGTAGTACACAGATTCCTGACCCACATACACTTTGAGATAGTAAATATATATTGTTTTAAACAGCTCTTTTGTGGCAATTTGTTACATAGCATTAATAACTAAAACATAGAGATATGGAATATTCAGCATGAGAGGGTTTTTTTCAACCCTCTCTCCACCTTATTGACAAGGAACATGACACCCAAATGGCACTGGTGTTAGATTACCCAGGTGGGATGTTATCCTGGGGTATCTTTTTCTTGCTCTTCTCATTTGAATCTACACTCCTAGATATCTAATCTTCTTATTTCTTTTTTTAAAGATTTTATTTATTTATTTATTTTTAGAGAGAGAGGAAGGGAGCAAGAAAGAGAGGGAGAGAAAAGTCAATGTGTGGTTGCCTTCACATGCCCCCTACTGGGGACCTGGACTGCAACCCAGGCATGTGCCCTGACTGGGAATCGAACCAGTGACCCTTTGCTTCACAGGTGGGCACTCAATCTACTGAGCCACACCAGCCAGGGCTAATCTTCCTATTTCTTAATAATGCTCTCACCTTGCTAAAATGATTTACAGTTAAAAAAGAAGCGCACAGCTTCTAAATCCTTGCTCTTGATTGAATATTGATTAGAAATAGAATTCCAAATTAAAATAGTTTATCTTAAAACATTGAAGATATTACTTCATTTTAGGAAGTCTGGATTTCCAGCCAAGATGGAAGCGTAGGTAGACACCCTGTGCCTCCTCCCACAACCAAAATAAGGACAACAAAAATTTAGAAACAAAAAAACAACCAGAACTGACAGAAAATTGAACTGCATGGATGTCCAACAACCAAGGAGTAAAAATAGATACATTCATTCAGACCGGTAAGAGGGGTGGAGTCAGCGGCTGGCAGAGAGGAGTCACGGCAGGAAAAAGTGGTGGCTGGCAGACCCAGTGAGGCATGCAAGGAAGCTGGCTGACCACGATTACACATTCATGCACAGATAAACCAGGTGAAACTGGGGAGCAAGACAGACCTCGCAACCCAGATCCCCAGCGCAGGGAAATATAGCCTCAATTGAAAACACCTGTGGGGTCTGAGGTGCTGAGAGAGACTCCCAACCTCACAGGAGAGTTCATTGGAGAGACCCACAGGGTTCTAGAATGTACGCAAGCCCACCCACCCAGAAATCAGCACCAGAAGGGCCAATTTGCATGTGGGAAGTGGTGGAAGGGACTAAAATATGAGAGTGGAGCAAGCAACATTGTTCCCTCTCTGACCCCTCCCCCACATACAGTGTCACAACCCAACCATTGGGTTGCCCCACCCTGGTGAACACTTATGGCTCTGTCCCTTGTACATAACAGGTGTGACCAGACCAAAAAAAAAGGCACAAATGGAAGAACAAATCAAAGCTCCAGAGCAAATACATGTAAGCAATGAAGAGATAGCCAACCTATCAGACGCACAGTTCAAAGCACTGGTGATCAGGATGCTCAGAGAATTGGTTGATTTTTGTTGCAAATTAAATGAACAAATGAAGGCTACAATAAGCGAAATGAAGGAAAATGCACAGGGAACCAATAGAGATGGTAGGAAAACTGGGACTCAAATCAATGGAGTGGACCAGAAGGAAGAAAGAAACAGTCAAACAGAAAAGAATGAAGAAACAAGAGTTCAAAAAAATGAGAGGCTTAGGAACCTCCAGGACATCTTTAAACGTCCCAACATCCGAATTATAGGGGCATCGGAAGGGGAAGAGGAAGAGCAACAAGTGGAAAATTTATTTGAACAAATAATAAAGGAGAACTTCCCCAATCTGGCAAAGGAAATAGACTTCCAGGAAGTCCAGGAAGCTCAGAGAGTCCCAAAGAAGTTGGACCCAAGGAGGAACACACCAAGGCACATCATAATTACATTAGCCAAGATTAAAATAAAGAAGAGAATTCTAAAAGCAGCAAGAGATAAGGAAACAGTCACCCACAAAGTAGTTCCCATCAGACTGAGACTGTTATTTTGTTCTGATTTCTCAAAAGAGACTTACAGGCAAGAAGGGGCTGGAAAGAAGTATTCCAAGTTATGAAAGGCAAGGAACTACATCCAAGATTACTCTATCCAGCAAAGCTGTCATTTAGAATGGAAGGGCAGATAAAGTGCTTCTCAGATAAGGTCAAGTTCAAGGAGGTCATCATCACCAAGCCTTTATTATATGAAATGTTAAAGGGACTTATCTAAGAAAAAGAAGATAAAAATATGAACAGTAAAAAGACAGCAAACTCACCGTTATTAACAACCACACCTAAAGCAAAAACAAAACCAAACTAAGCAAACATCTAGAAGAGGAACAGAACCACAGAAATGGAGATCACATGAAGGGTTAGCAACAGGGGAGTGGGAGGAGGAGAGGGGGGACAAGGTACATAGAACAAGTAGCATAGATGGTGGGTAGAAAATAGACAGGGGGAGGGCAAGAATAGTGTAGGAAATGTAGAAGCTAAAGAACTTATGACACATGGACATGAACTAAAGGGGGGAATGTGGGTAGGAGGGGGTATGCAGAGTGGAGTGGAATGAAGGGGGGAAATGGACAACTGTAATAGTATAATCAATAAAATATATTTTAAAAATAAAAATAAAATAAAATCTTTAAAAAATTTAAAAAAAAGAAGTCTGATGCCAATCTGAATTTTATTTCTTTAAAGAGGAACTTTTTTGCTTTTATTCTCTCTGGGAGTTTATATAAACTTCTTTTTTTCTTTGGTGTTCTGAAATTTCTTGAGGTTGTACCCCAGAAGTGTCTTTTCTCATTCACTGTGCTTAGAAGTCAGTAGGCCCATTTGGTCTGAAGTTTCACATCCTTCAGCTCTGAGACTCCCTTCAATTTTTAAAAAAATATAATGTTGTTCTCTCAGTGTTTTTCTGGGCACTCTTTCTTGAAGTCCTACTGAATTGATCATCTATATTCATTTGTGTTTCTCTTATATTTTCTCTTTTTCTGCTTGGAAGATAATTTCATTTTCCAAGCCTTCTATTAAAATTTTTTCAGAAGTTATATTTTTACTTTGTTAAAGGTCTTTCAGTTTTTTGTCACATTTTCATAACATCTTATATTTTAGAGCTAGATGTACTATCTTCTGAATCTTTTTTTAATTTATCAATTAAACAGATTTTTCAATGTTTTCTTCTAATTCTCTATTTCCTTCCCCACCAATTTTTCTGTTGTTTATTTTGGATTTATCTCTTTCATGTTTCTTGGAGTTGTTTGTTTGTTTGGCTTCCACTTATATACCAATTGGTCTTCAGTTGCTCATTTCAAGTTAAGTCAGAAGGCCCGGTGAGTGGTTATGGTTTCCTCAGCTGTCATGTGCATTCACCTGTTTCCCATCAGTCTCACTAATGAGAACTGTTGCTGGAGACTCGGGGCAGAGTGTGGCATGACAGGGCAAACAGTCTGACAGGCTTTCTTTTGGTAATCAGGAAAGGAGCTGGCATCTAGACAGTAGGCTCCCTAAGTGCCCAAATAAGAGAGGCAAAGACACACACTCCCAGACCAAAAACACAGTGTTTCCAAAATGCTTTAGCATAGTTCTTTTTTTAAACATAGCCTTCTGTTCTTTGCTGGAGATTGGCACTTTATCTGATTTTATTCTTGCCACTGGAAAAGAAATATAGGTTCAAATAATTAGTTATCTTTGCTATTTTAATATAAGGGTAATGCAGTATAATAAAAGTAAATTACCTAATTTACAAGTCACTAAAATAAACAAATTTTTAATGCAATGTATCAATTCAGCATATGAAAGAAAAGGAAAAGAATTTTGAAATAAAGCAAAATAAATAGAAAACAAAATAATATAGAACTATACTACATATATGAGTTACCATAATAACTACAAGTGGGTTGAATTCATCTAATCAGATAAATCAATTTCAGGATGAAAATTGGGGTTCAGAACAGACTTTATATAAGGTGGTCCTGTCTCAAAAGAGACCTGAATGCATTGTTGGGATGGAAAGCATGTCTCACTGGGATTGCTTCCCTATCTAAGACTGTCAAATAGAAGGTGTGTACATCAGCCTCAGGCCAGTTTTAGCTGGGCATGCCAAACAGGAAGCACTGGCACTGCCAGAGTTACAGGCAGTGAACTTAAAGCAACATAGAATGCATAGCAGACAAAAAGAGACAACCAC
This sequence comes from Anoura caudifer, assembly GCA_004027475.1. Lineage (NCBI taxonomy): Eukaryota > Metazoa > Chordata > Mammalia > Chiroptera > Phyllostomidae > Anoura > Anoura caudifer. Next base: position 4,744 of record PVKU01010766.1, on the reverse strand, counting down.
TTTAATGACAGGCCAGGTCTGAAAGACATACTAGAAGCTGGAGTGCTGGCACCAATGCCGTGAAAATAGCCCTGCAAGTCTGAAAAGGCAGATGGCTCACAGAGATTGGCAACAGACTATCAAGGCTTAAACAGGGTTGTACTACCCATAGCCTGTGCAGTTGCGTGCAGTCTCAGCCGTACAGGACGTACAGCAGGCTGCAGGAAGCTGGTGCTCAGTGAATGGCTTTGCAAATGCTTTCTTCTCTATCTCAGTCCCAGAAAAGAGCCAGCCACGGTTTGTCTTCCTGTGGAAAGAATCCTAATTTACCTTTACTATGCGGCCACAAGGTTCTCTAAACTGACTGGTTTATTGTCATAATTTCATCAGAAAGGATTTAGACTTGATGCAGGTCTTAAGTATAATGCTACACTCTACTGGTGACATTGTGGTAAACCCAGTAAAGGTCCAAAGACCTGCCCACACAGTAAAATTCATGGGAACAAACTGGACAGGAACCACCTGAGATATTTGAGAAGTGACTAAGAACGAACTGCTGTCACTGTCTCAGGACCAAATGAGAAGCCCAGCATTTGGTTCGTTGGTTTGGGTTCTAGAAAATGAATATTTCACATCTGAGAATGTTGCTAGCTCCAGTCTGTAAGGTTGGTCAAGAGAAAAATTATATTTGAGTGGGGACCTAAACAAAACTAGGCCATGTCTGAATTACAAAATGCGGCATCTCTCTTAATGCATTTGGGCCTTTATGACCCCCACTCAGATATTATTTTGGAAGGGTCCGCCATCTGTGCTCATGCAGACTAGAACTTATGGCAAAAGTTCATGAGCATCTTCCAGCAGCAACCATTGGGATTTTGGACAAAAAAATTCCAGGGGTGGCCCATGTGGTATACTATTTCAGAGACAATTATTAGCCTGCTCTTGGGCATTAATGAGACTGCTTCAATGATCGAAGGGCATAAAATAATCATGAAACTTGAGATACCCATAATGTCTTAGGTGATGTCAGAGAAAGACTCTAATAAAGAAAGCAGTGCCAAGAAGGGTTCCATAATAAAATGGAAACGGTTTACACAGGACCATACTGCCTGGGGAATGCAAGGAGGAGTTCCTCACAAACAGGGAGCCTCTCTTCCACTAGCACTGACTTGGGCACTGCATGTGAAACTGCCTGATTTTATTGCTACCTGGACCATGCCCTATAAAGAGCCCTCAGTGACCAAGAAAGAGCTGCTTGGCTTGTGAGTGGCAGTTCCAAGGTGAAAGGACAGCATCCTGTGCAGAAGGTCACTGTCTGATCCAAGAAGGTAAAAACAGATCTGTGGGTGGCTGAACTGCATGCTGTCTTCCCAGGAGTGACGGAGGAATTGAGCCATGGTAGAGGCCCCCATGTTTGGGTTTCTACGGACTCAGGGACAGTGGCCAATAGCCTGGACATATGGTCAGGTAGGGGGCCTATTAAAGAGATGTCCATATGTGTCGCAGCCCTGTGGGAATTTCAGGGTGCATTAAAGTAGGGCATACCAGTACCTACCAGAAGAACCCCCTTCCAGGTTTGGCAGGTGCCTGGAATCACTAGGTAGATATCCATGAATGTGTGAATGAGGTGAACACCTGGGACCTTGAAATGAGTTGAGATGGGGGCACTGCAACAAAGCAGAATGAACTGGATCCAGACATAGTCCTCTTTCTCCCACTGAGGGACAGAATGCCCATGAAAACTGTGCTGCCTGCCGACAGAGAGACAGAGACTGCAGATGGCTGTATGAGAGATTTCTTGGGGCCGTGAAATAGCTGGGAAGTCAGACTAATGCCAGTGGCTCTGGGAGATGGGGAATGGGCTAAATGGCTCCTGAGAGGAGCAGACACTGACTCTGGACTGGGCTTCCTCATCCCATGGTGGATGTGAATACTCAGAGTATCACAAAAGAACCTGAGCAGAAGATATTGTACCAATTTGGACTGTGACCATCATTTCTTTGGACCAAGGAACTAACTTTTCAGCCCATAATATCCAGCAATGGGCAGAGAGTTGTCCTCCTCAGAGTAATACTTTGACAGAGAAATGGACAGACAATTAAAACACTGTTTGTGTAAAGTAGGGGGGATGAAGCATGAAAGGCTGACTTACACACCTTCATGAGTGTGCTCACACCCCACATGAAGGGAAAAGAAGTGTCCCCACCTGGGGAAGAAGCAGTGGGAACTGTGCTGGCATTCTTTCTTCCCCACGTCACCTCAATTTTTACCCCTACTTGATGGAGTCATATAAGACAACCAGGGCTACAACTACGAGGGCTGGAAGTGGGGATGATTCCTAGGCAGAAACTGTCACTGTGTTTTTAAGCTTTGTGTCACAGTCCCTAAGTGCCTGATGGGACAGCAGTGAGTGCAGTCATGTTGCCTGGTGGTGAAGATAGTCCACATGTTCAAGACCTGTGTGTCTCTGTGCCCAGTGTGAATGGAGTGGACAGAGGGAAAGCATTTACTGGAAAGGTATCATTGCCTAGAACATGGACCAGCACAGTGGGCAGATCTAGCATCCCTTTGAAGGTAGAAGAATTTGGGAATAAATGGAGAGAAGGAAAATAGTGGCCAAGGGTAACATAATAAATAAATTAGTTATATAATAAGCGACATCCAATATTACATTAACACCTGGAAAAAGGCTCAGAGCAAGGGATGACATTGTCTTTTGGCTCCACTATATCAGTAGCCTGACAGGGTGGGGCCATGTATTGCTGAGGCCACTCTTGTTTTTGGGACCTGGCCAAGCCTGAGTAGCTCCCCTGGGAGACACTTTCATAAGCTATGGTGATGGACTGGATAGTTATTAATGACTGAATTAGAGTCTTAGTAAAGCATTGGTATCTTTTCACTTGAATGATTGTCTTACTATAAAGAACCCATGTTCAAAGACCAGGGGGTAGACTGCTCTGATATTGTGATTTATCATTCAGATGACCAAATATATATTTCTCCTATATATTTGGTCTTTGTCCATGGTTCCTGGCTCATCACTCCCAAAGCCCTTGAAATTTTCTAAGTGCTGAAAGTGATAAAGGTGTCTTTTGCTCTGTTGATAAACTTTTGGAAAGCACCAAAGAGTGAGGGCCTATTTGCCAGTGGAACCTGTCATTTGATTAGAGGGTTGGAATTTTCAGTCCCACTCCACCCTCCAGTACAGGAGAGAGGTTAGAGGTTGATTTAATCAATTAAGCCTATGTAATAAAGCCTTCATAAAAAAACAAAAAGAATAAGATTTGGAGAACTTCCAGGCCAGTGGATGCATGGAGATTTGCAGAGAGTATCACTCTCTCCAAGAGAGAATGCTTCCCTGTCCCTTGCCCTGTGCATCTCTTCATCCGGCTGTTCTGGAGTTACATCCTTTTATAATAAATTGGTGACCCAGGAGGTAAAATGTTTCCCTGAGTTCTGTTAGTCTCTCAAGCAAATTAATCAAGCTTGAAGAGGAGGTGTTGGGAGGGGTCTGATTTATAGCCAGTCAGTCAGAAATACAGGCAACAACCTGGACTTGTGTCTGGTGTCTGAAAGGTTCAATCTTGCAGAACTGAATGCTTAACCTGAGGAATATCATGCTGTCTCCAGTTAGATAGTGCCAGAATTGAGCTCACCTGCAGGATACCCTACTGGTATCTGAGAATTGTTTGGTGTTGTGTGAGAAGCCCCCCAAAACACACATACGCACATAGAAACTGGGTCTAGGAATTTAACTTATGGTATAACAATGTAAGGGGAAGTAAAGGAAGCCTTCTGTATTGTTTTATTAGGTTTGAGTTTATCTTTTATTGATATATACAGATATTAATGTATACTTTGATGAGTTTGATGGATGCATACACCCATGAACTATCACATAGTTGAAGACATAAACCTTCAAATCATTCCTGCAGGTCAATATCGACCTTACATGGGCAATGGTTGTGTTTTCTCTCTGATCAGACCTCAGGATGATCTGTCATCAATCTTCACATTCATGGAAACATACTGTAAGTACTCTTTTGTGTCTGGCTCTATTTTATGTTCTTGAGATTCATATACATTGCTGAGTGTTCCAGTAGTTTATTATTTTTTAATTGCTTAAGTAGTATTTCATTGCATGATTATACCAGCTTCTCTATGTAATTTGGTTTTATGCTTTGTAAGGGCAAGTGTGTTCTGATTTTGTCTCCAGTTGTTGGCTTCCCTGGGGTTTCAATGAAAGCCTAAAGTGTTCACTAAAACTGCAAACTAGGTAGCACTCCAACCCTAAGCTCTGTCTCAGCTGCATCAGAGAAAGCCCGTCTGCTCTTTCAGCCTTCTGAATGGTGCTTTCTACTGGGCCAGTGGAGTTTCCCCCATGCACGTGCAAGTCTGGGTTACGTCAATGATTGGAAGGGAGTTTATTTGCAGATTTGGGGGTTTGTCCAATTTCTGTGACTGCCTACTTCCTGCTGTTCTAACACCCCCAAGCTTAGTCCTCCAACACTCTAAACCAATAAAACTGTAGATTTCTGCTTGAGCTCTAGCAACCCAGGGCTAGTCAGGCTAGGGAGTGCCCTCAGGGAAAAAAACATATAAGTATTGGTCCCACCCACTGCAGGTGGCTTGTTTCAAGGTTGAAATTACTCCAGTTTTTCCTCCACCTTCAAACAGTCACTTTTTCTGTTGTTTCTAGGGTTTATGATTGCAGTCTTCAAGATGGTTAACTACCATTACTGGAAATGAAATTCTTTGGGTTGAT
>PVKU01010765.1:0-49085 GCA_004027475.1 Anoura caudifer | reverse complement strand
ACTGAGAATGGATTCTGGTTTGGGATCTAGGGCTTGGTCTTTATTTCTGGTCTTAGTACCACCATAGTTGTTTCCACTCCTTTCGCTAACCAAGAGATATTTCCCCATATCCATAATCAATCTTCGTTTGAAATGAACATGCTTCATGGACCCTCACATGTCCAATTTCCATTTCACAAGATGTTGAAATTAACCCTTTATGGACTTTGTTCTATTTCTGAAAGAGAAACTTCCAGCCTTTTCCAGTCTACTTCTGCATTAATCTTTCATTCACATTCTACCTGTGGTTTTTGGTGATTTCAAAGAAAAGATGTAGCCAAATCCTTCTCAATCACATCCTTTCACAATGTTAGGAAGTGATTTTACAATTCTATGTTAACTCATAGAATTGACAGTGATGACTCATCTCTCCCAGTGGAAAAATCTTATACAACTATCTTATTTATCCCACCTTTCCCATACTTCCACTCCCTGGGAGGACACAGTTCACAGGAAGGAGTGCTTAAACCAAAAGGAATTATGCAGAACATGCTAAGACATAATGGCAATGGGATAGAAACAAAGGTCTAGCCATTAAGATAAAGTCTGAGAAATCACTTCAACTGGAAGTCTTCAAAATGGGAATGAGAACTTTACTGTCCAGAAATTTATATCCATTCATTTAAGCACAAATATTTCACGTGCACCTCTGCTTTAACTAGCTCTAATCTCAAAGCTGGACAACCAGTACTTCAATAATCAGTACAAAAAGACACTGATTTCAGGAAATTTGAGAGTGAGAAAATACTTATCAAAGGCAAATAAACTCTGCCATAATTCTTTCTTACACCATATGTGAACTCTCCTATTCCTTAATAGTCCAGGTTCTCTGTGTGTATAGTCACCAGGAAAAAAGAAATCAGAGAAGCTTCTTTTTGTACCGAACAACAGGTTCTTCCTTGCTGTGTAGGTGGGTTTAGAAGATGCAGCAACATTTGATAACCCAAACATGTTGGTAAACAAAACCAACTATTGTGTTTGTCCTCACAGACATAGAGACTAACTGAAAGAGAGGAGATTGGTGACAAGTGCTATTTTAAACAGCTCAGAGCCAATAAACCATATGACCTCCACAGAAGAGAGATAAATGTGGCTTGTACAGGAAGGTGCATATGAAATGTCTTGTTTGACATAGTGCTCTGTGAGCCTATGTCTGTGAGGGAAGATGCAGCCAAGATCTAAGGTTCTGATCAATTTGATCTAGGGTCCTATCTTACCTAAGGAGAAGCACATCAAGAGGAAAGTTTGAACTTGTCCAAAAATGTGACTATTACTGATGTGATTTAAGCTCTTGGAGCTACCTAATATTCAGACAAAACTGTAGTACAGATTTCACTCTTGTGCTCAAATATTCAATGAAGAGGCAAAATATTTTGAAGGCATAGAAGCTGGAGTTTGTAAAGCAGGAAGCTGTGATTAAAAAAAAAAAGACTTGGTATTGGAATCCATAAAACTGGGAACAAATGTTTCTGTTCACTTCTTACTGGCAGTGATGCCTTAGACAAGTCAATTTTCTTAGAAGATCCTACACTTTTCTGATCTGTAATATAATAATAATAATACTCTGTAAGTTTGTTGAAATTTGAATAAAACACCTAGTATAGTTTGTGGCCCATAGAATGTGCTCAGTAAATGTCACTGCCTTCATTTTAATAGAAAGAAGCCTCATATCTAATACAGAATCTTCATGAAGTTTCTTTAAACAACTAGAGTCTAGTTTTAGCTTGGACATTTATAAGATGAGAGTTGTTTCATTGTAGGGCAAACTTGATAAAGTCAATATTTTAAATTGTTTTTTTCTCTATGACCTCTAGGGTCACCTGACTGACAATCAATAGGAGATTGGAAAATAGCTTCTCTGGCTGCTCTCAGCCAAGTAGATGCACTCAGTTCTGGTTTTTATAACACAAGTTTCCTTGATGAAATAATGAATACCTCTGCTCTACTGGGTAGTTCAATATAGAGAACGGAGCTAGAATCAGTGGAAGAAGCAGTAAAGACCTGCTCACTACACCACCTCAACCACTTAGTTTATGCCAGACGTCCTTACAGTTTTCAATCATTCATAAATTCACTCCACACAAAGCCAGAAGGCTTAAATTAATTTAAACATTCTTTACCGAGGTTCCTTCCTGCTCTTTAGGTCTCTGAGTTGATATTTTTTCTTGTAGAAACTAAACTGAGCACAGATTACCACAAATCACTGATCTAGATTGGCTCTTCATTTGATTAATGTAAGTGAACTTCACTTGAAGTTCCTGTGGTTTGTAAGGAATTCCAACATTTACACACACCAACTCCTTTATAGATTTGTGTCTGCTTATCATCTCACTCAGCCTCATGACCACCCCAATGCGCAGGAATGAGCTTGTAATCTCATACCATCTCTTGTATAAAATGGTTTATAATATTAATAAGCATTTGTGACCATTCTTACTCAGTTTGAACCTATCCCTCTAATTCAATCTTTTACCTAATTCTAGTTGTGACATTAGAGCCAATATCCTCAGTAAAATAAAAGTTCCCACACAATTTGAGGGAAAGATTGAGAATAGAGAAAACTTTCCATGCCTGAAACTGCACCACAAATCTAAGGCTGTCATTTCTTCTGCACAGTATCACAGCTAAACTTTGGATACCTCTGCCTATTATGAGGACACTGGGCAGCGACAAAGCCCAAAGTAATCAGTAGCATATTGCTGATTCTGCCTGCTTAATTTACTGCATTTGAGCTCTGCACTGTCATTAGGCAGACACATTTCTCTCTCAAGTGCTTAGTGAATAATTATTTCTTTTTAGTAATTTCAGGAATATCATAGTAAACGTTTAAATTTTCTTCACAATGCCTCCCATTTTCCTAATCCAGCTAACAGATCATTTACTTCTTTCTTTTCTGGCAGCTCCCAGCTCTGCTCCCTTTTCAACCACTGAGCCTAAATAGTACCAAATTAAAACTCCTATTTTAGGAAGCCTGTTAAATAATATTCCAAATTAGACTACACAGAGTTGTTATTCAGCAAAATGCCCTTTCCTGGCTTCTAAATCTCATTCTTCCTGCTTTAAAGTAGACTTCCCATCACCAACTATACAGATAACTTTCTCTTAAGGGATACAAAATGTCTTTTAAAGGCTTTTCCTGACACAAACTCACAAGTCTCCAGGACAGCAGGAATGAGAAAACACAGTATTGTGGAAGCATCCTCAGATGATAGAAAGAACATTTCTAGCCTCCCACCCTCAACTAGTTGAATGCTGGGCCAAGAGGTTGTTACACTGATGAAATATATCTCACAGCCCCACTTGGGAGTTTGATGGGTAGCACTGAGCTTATGGCTAAAGCCATCTGGGGAGCTTTTGTGTTCCCTAGGATATTGAGCATTCAAGCTTTTCTCTTTCATTTAACTACATAAGAATATGAAGGTGAAAGTAGAGGCTTTTGCTAAAGGATCAGGGAAGGAATATTTGTAACTTACTCCCTTAGAACTCTCTATCTATTTTTTAAAATTTTTGAAGTCATTTATTTTTGGAATTAAAGTATATAACAACCCACAGTTTTTACATTTTTAGCTCTAAATTTTAAATATATCATTTATATTGTCTGTGTTGAAATGCTGATAGCATTTTCTGATAGTATGTTTTTGTTTTTATTTTTATTTTTTTGAAGCTGGACACAGAGGTTAGTCCCTTGCTAGGTGTCTGACATTGGAAACTTACTTCTCAGAGCCTTTTCTGAGACCATACTGTAAAAAGTGGCTAATAACATCTACCTCATAGGGTTTTTTTTTTTTACAATTAGTTCAAATTACTTTTTTAATTTATTTTATCTTTTTTCACTTTTTTTGTGAAAGAATAGTATGTTTTTAATTGAGGATGTTCACATTGTGATAATTCATTGAGTTGTTCAATTTTAATATGTGTACTTTTGCCACACATATATTACATATTTCAATACAAACTTGTTAATATTTTGTGTTTTAATTCTCCACATCTGAGATACACCATACACACATGAGGTGGACACTGGTCAGCAGTGTCCGCATCATTATGGATGAATTAAAACATACACACAAACTACCGAGTCTGGTGGAGGAATAAGGATGACGGCATGGCTTTTCTCTCAAGAGGAGCAAAAGCCTTGGCTTCTGCCATGACAAGCCTTTATTCTAAAATATCTCCTCACATTACAAGATGGTTCTTCCTCACTATCTCGGTTACAGCAAAGGAGACAATGCCCCTCATTACATCACAGAAGAAGGATATTAGCAAATGAATAGGAAGCCCATTACACTGGGCCCAAGATTTAGCACTTGCAGGGTGAGCGGGTTTTAGCAAAGAGCAAGACCCAAAACAGCTTAGGTATATTGCAAATCTGATTACCTGCAAAAAAACCTATCTGTGGGCATGGGTCCTGTGCATCTCTGAGTGGGAGCTGGGCCCATGCCAAACAGAAGGGTCTGCCACACACACACACTCTTCTTACTGGTACCTATTGGTTATGTTTCTCTGATGGAAATTTTATTAATACATTCTTCATACAAGCTACAAGCTAATGTGTTAACTCTCCATTGTATCATTGATGTGTATCTACCAGAAATTTGGGATGTTTGGGAGAAGAAAAGGGATAAATAAAATAAATACTGAAAATGGAAAAGATGACACAAATCACACATAGCAACTATGAAAGTATATTATTTTTCATGTTTTTAATAGCCTTTTTGAGATATAATGCACATACCATAAAATTCATCCAAAGTATGTAATTCAAGGTTTTTAAATATATACAGAGTTGTGTAAGCATCACCACTTTCAGTTTTAGAACATTTTTATCCCACATCCACTAGCAGTCACTCTCCATGTTGCCCTACCAGCCCCCTCCCCATTCTAGAAAATCCCCAATCAACTCTGTCTCTAAAGTTTTCCTGTTCCAGACATTTCATAAAAAAGGAATCATGCAATATACCATTTTTCTTTTACCGGCTTCTGTGTATGATTTCTAGAGCCCTTTCCATTTCAGAAATAAAAATGTAATGAAACCACCAAGTTACCTAATTTTCCAGTTAAAAACAAATGTAAGTAAACATTCTATAACTGTTTTATTATTAACTGAAGCACAAAAATACAAACATTTAACTAAATATTTTCTAACCATCTCAATATTCAACCAAACCTCAAGCAACAGAACTCTCTGATAATTCTATGGATGTTACTACAAAAACCTGATGAAAGTAGGTATATAATAGGTATATATTTTTCAAAAATATAATGGGGAGCAAGTGGTATTAGATCTTGGAAAGTCAAAAATGAGAAATGTGTAATAAGCCATGAAAATTTGGAAACATTTATAAGCATTTCTAGAGCAAAAATGCAAGCAAATCAACTGTCACCCCCACTCCATCCATATTGAGCACTGTGCTGGTCAGAGCCATGCAACAGGGAAGAAATAAAAGAAATGTGTGACTGATAGTAGTATTTTTGTAGACAATTACAGAGAATTTGTTAGACTTTACAAGAGTTCAACAAGATTGACAGATACAAAATCAACATAAATAGGTGGGCAAAATTTATGAAAAAAATGAGCAATGTAAGAGATTTTATGAGTGTAACATATATGATTGAAGAGAACCTTTTTAATAGCATAGGTGCACCTGGAGTATATTATGCTAAGTGAAATAAGCTAGTCACAGCAAGACAAATACCACATGATCTCACTTATATGTGGAATCTGAAGGGTTAAGAGGACATTAAGAATTCTCTCTGTTCATGCCCATACCATGACCTTTTTTGTTCCCCAAGTGTTTATGTATGTGCATTCTTTCAGGGAGAACTGGCTCTTCTCCCAGAAAGATCTGTACTTCCTTAATGTTCATGCCTTGGAAAACATCCCTGATGGGACCTAGCCAGCTTCTTGAGGAATGGACTGAAGAAGGCCAAGTCACACAAGGCCCTTGGCTGATAACGATCTTTGTTTAAAATCACATTTAAGCAACCCTGTAAGCAAGCACTGTGGAATCTTACCCAAGAGAAGGATGCTTCACTCGGAGCTTTCCCAGTTGGACCCAGAATGCTGTCTCCGGGATTCCCCAGCGTCTATGTTTGGGTGTTGGTTAATTCCCATCTGGTGATGTATGATCCTGACTCACTTTACTCTTGCTTAATAAAGTGCTTAATTATCCATATTTGACTTGGGGTTTTTATTGTCTGCAAAGTGAAGCCATGAATTCGCCATGGCTTGTACAAATTCAAGCAGCCCAATTTGTGGCCATGACCACAAATTGGGCTGCTTGACCTTGTACATGCCACTTAGTGGCACAGAATCTAATAAACACAAGAAACTAATGAACAAAATGGAAACAAAAGCATAGGTACATGAAACAGACTGACAGCTGCTAGAGCAGGATAGGGACTGGATGAAAAATGGTAAAGAGATTAACCAAAGAACATTTGTGCATGACCCATGGACACAGACAACAATATAGGGATTGACTGTGCGATGGAAGTGCGCAGGACTGGGTGGAGGTGGGAAAAGGAGAAAAAGCAGGGACAACTGTAAGAGCATAAACAATAAACAAAAAAATTTAAAAAGAGAATACCACATCATGATCTTAGATGAAACACTAGATACCCTAATGAGGTCTCCTCAGATGAATCTGTACATTGGATGTAAGCCCAATGAACTCCTCAGAGGAATCTTGTTGAACTTATAAATTACATTTATACATGAAAAATGAAATTCTAAGAACAGCCAAGTTTGTAAGAGCGAGATGGGAAGAACCGCCCTACTAAACTTTAAGAATTATTTGAAAAATTCAGAAGTTTATGTCAAAATTGTTATAGAATAACAACTGGGATAAAATAATGAAAAGTCCAGAAAGAGATCCACATTTATTTGACAGATGTGATGTTAATGATCAGAAAGTATAGACTGTACTAATCAGTAGCTGAAGCTATCTATTAATATTTATTTTTATTATGAAATTTTGTTTTATTTTTTCCTTTAAAAATTTTTTATTAATATATTTTAAAGCATAATGAATATAATCATTTTATGACACATAGACAATAAATATTTTATTTCTTGTCATTTTTTTATTGTCCAAATAGAGTTGTCTCCATTTTCCCAGCACCACTTTCTACCACCCCACCCTCCATCCTTCCTGCCTTTGGCTTTGTCCATGTGTCCTTTATACATGTTCCTTGATGACCCTTTCCCTTCTTTCCCCCGTTATTTCCCTCCCCCACCCACTCTGGTTACTGTCAGTTTGATCTTTATTTCAATGTCTCTGGTTATATTTTACTTGCTTGTTTGTTTTGTTGATTAGGTTCGACTTATAGGTGAGATCATATGGCATTTTGTCTTTCACTGACTGGCTTACTTCACTTAACATAAGGCTCTCCATTGTCATCCATGCTGTCACAAAGGGTAGGAGCTCCCTTCTTTCTGCAGCATAGTATTCCATCGTGTAAAGGTACACTGTTTTTTGATCCGCTCATTCACTGATGGGCACCTAGGTTGTTTTCAGTACTTGGCTATTGTAAATTGTGCTGCTATGGACATTGGGGTGCATAGGTTCTTTTGACTTAGTGTTTCAGGATTCTTAGGGTATAATGCCAGCAGTGGAATTGCTAGGTCAAAATGCAGTTCCATTTTTAGTTTTCTGAGGAAATTCCATACTGTTTTCCACAGTGGTTGCACCTGTGGTTGCACTGGGGGCATTCCCATGAACAGTGCAGTAGGGTTCCCTTTTCTCCACAACCTCTCCAACACTTGTTGTTTGTTGATTTGTTTATGGTGGTTATTCTGACTGGTGTGAAGTGGTATCTAATTGTGGTTTTAATTTGCACCTCTCTGATGGCTAGTGAAGCTAAGTTTCCTTCCATGTGTCTCTGGGCCATCTGTATGTCCTCCTGGAGAAGTGTCTGTTCAGGTCCTTTGCCCATTTTTTAATTGGGTTGTTTGTCTTCCTGCAGTGGAGTTTTGTGAGTTCCTTAGATATTTTTTAAATCAAACCCTTGTCCGCGAAATTGTTGGCAAATGTATTTTCGTATATGTTTGATTCCTTTTTTGTTTTGCTGATGTTTTCTTCAGCCATGCAGAACCTTTTTTATTTTGATGAGATTACATTTGTTTATTCTTTCCTTTATGTCCCTTGCTGTAGGGGATATATTGATGAAAATATTGCTGTGTAGAATATCTGAGATTTTCCTGCCTATGTTGTCCTACAGGACTTTCATGGTATCATGACTTTTTTACATTTAAGTCTTTTATGCATCTTGAGTTTATTTTTGTGTATGGTGTAAGTTTGCAGTTGAGTTTCATTTTTTTGCATGTAGCTGTCCAGATCTTCCAACATCATTTCTTGAAGAGGCTATTTTTGCTTAATTTTATGCTTCTGCCCCCTTTGTCAAATATTAATCAACCATAGAGATGTGGGTTTATTTCTGGGTTCTCTATTCTGTTCCATTAGTCTATGTGTCTGTTCTTATTCCAGTACCAGAGTGTTTTAATTACCATGGCCTTGTAATATAGCTTGATGTCAGGTATTTTGATCCCTCCTACTTTGTTCTTCTTTCTCAAAATTGCTGTACTTATTTGAGGTTGTTTATAGTTCCGTATAAAATTTTGAAATGTTTGTTCTATATCTGTGCAATATGTCATTAGTATTTTAATAAGTATTGCATTGAATCTATAAATTGCTTTAGGTAGTGTGGACATTTTGATGATGTTAATTCTTCCAATCCATGAATACAACATATGCTTCCATTTTTTCGTGTCTTCCTTAATTTCTTTCTTTAATGGTGTGTCATTTTCTGAGCACAAGTATTTTACCTCCTTGGCTGGTTTATTCCTAGGTACTTTTTTTTTGTTGTTGTTGCTATAGCAAATGGGATCAATAAATGTAATACATCACATAAAAAGAGGAAAGACAAAAATCATGTGAACATATCAATAGATGCAGAAAAAGCATTTGATAAAGTTCAGTGCCCATTTATGATAAAAACACTCAACAAAATGGGAGTACAGGTAGCATACCTCAACATAATAAAGGACATATATAAAAAACCTATAGCCAACATCATACTCAATGGGCCAAAACTAAAAGCTTTCTCATTAAGATCAGGAACAAGACAAGGATGTCTGCTTTCACCACTTCTATTCAACAAAGAAGGACTTCAACATTGGAAGTCCTAGCCACTGTGATCAGACAAAAGGAAATAAAAGGCATCCAAATTGGAAAGGAGGAATTAAAACTGTCGCTGTTTGCAGATGACATGATAATGTACATAGAAAACCCTGTAGACTCCACCTAAAAACTACTTGACCTAACAAGTGAATTTGACAAAGAAGCAAGATACAGAATCAATATTTAGAAGTGGAAGGCATTTTTGTACACCAAAAATGAAATCAGAAACAGAAATCAAGACAATGAATATTTTAAATGAATTAAAAATAAAGTCTTAAAATATTATAGGCCTGTATCTTGATGATACTGGGCAGATAAGAGAAATAATACAAACATGTACAAATCATAAATAAAACAATTGATGCATTTTTCTTTTTCATAATTTATGTTAGTATAGCATGGAATAATAACATTCAAAAGAAATAGATTAGAAAAAATTATTGAAACATGTATAAGTGACAATGTATTTTTAAGAATAAAAATAAAATAGCTCCAAATTACATTTTCATAAAAGTCACAACCAATTAAAAAATAGGTAAAAATATGTGGAAATAAATTTTACTTGTTTAGTTAATGAATTTAGCAGAAAAATGCATAATAATGAGATGTTATTTTATATGCCTAAGAATATAGGGAAATGGAAAATCTCCTGTATTGTGTGGATGTATAAAATGACAGAAATATTTTGACAGAAATTTTACAATGTGTACTTACAGTGAAAATATGTATAATTTGAGTAAGCAACTTTGTTTCTTTGTGTATATTATATTGTAGGATATTTCAACATTGTGATATCATGAAACTTCAAAGAAAAGAAAAATGTAGGCATTTTGTTAAAAGGAATGAGTCTCCTCCTAACTTGAGGCAGCTTGGTCTCCATAATAATGCTTCACCAACCCTTACCTCCACTACCACCCAACCTGCACCCCTCTCACACAGCTGCTCCCAACTGCTATGAAGACTGAGGAGAACAATAGCTTGACACAAGTGTTTTATTTATTTATTTATAAATTTGTTTATTATCACTATTTATTATCATAAAGGGCATATCGTTGCAGACCGATTAGGACCTCTAATACAGTAAACCTCTATTCTTTATTTGTGACAGGAAAAAGAACATTCACCTAATTTTTTTAATTGTCATACATTCAAAGGTGAAGTAGGATGTTACAGATAAAGTAAAGAACTAAGTTATGCACAATTTTGAATGAGAAAGGTTACACAGTAAGCCTTCTATATTTAAATACACAAAGCAAGATAACACATTTTAGTAGCCCAATCTATAATTATTAAAGAAACAAAATGTCTAAGAAGAATATATATTAAATTTGTGTCATTAATTAACTCTCAGGTGAGAAAGAATATGTACTCTTCTGACATTTATTTGGCAGAAGGCAGAGATGGTAGAATTCTACATAGTGAGAAACTGCCTTACATTCATTAAGAGATATTTATGTATGTGGAAAATTTCTTGATCATCTAGGCCAAACTAAACTAAACACAAAATACATCAATTTCAGACACTTTTTGTCATGACAAACTGCATAACAAAACAATGCAAAAGTCAGTGATTTATGAGATAGGCAGAATGCCTTCTACTCCCCTCAAAACATCCAAGTCCTAATCTCTGGAATCTGTTAGGTTACATGTCAAAGAGAATGAAAGTTGAAGATGGAATTAAGCTTCATCAATTTCTGACCTTGAGACAGGGAGATTATCCTGGATTATCTATGTGGGCTTGATGTAATCAAAAAGGTCTTGAACAATAATGAATGAATGAATGAATGAATGAATAAATAAATGAATGAATGAATAAATAAATAAATAAATGGTCTTTATAAGTGAGAAGCAGAAGAGAGAGCAAGAGAGAGAATTGGAGGGCTGGCAAGGTGAGAAGGACCAAAGCTCTTGGTGGCTTTGGAGATGGGGAAGAGGGCAAAAAGCCAATAAATGAGAGTGCCCTCTTAATCTAAAAAAATCAAGAAAACAGACCTTCCCCTTGATTCTCCAAATGAAAAGTAGCCCTGCTGACATCTTGGTTTTTCACTGAGACCCATTTTAGACTTCTGACCTTCAGAATTAAAAGATTACAAATTAGTGTTGTTGTAAGTCTGTAATTTGTGATAAGTTATTACAATAACAATAGGAAACTCAGTTTATAATAATACATATTTGGTTTCAATTCTACTTTAGTTTGGCTAATTCTAGGCTGGACTTAGGTGAATGGATAGCTATTACGTGAGGCCCGTTATCTAAGCTTGGTTCCAGAATTTGAATTGAATTCATGTCAGTTCCAAGTGTTTTTACCCTACAGTCCAGGCTAAGGTGGCTGAGGCCACCCAGGATATGCTCTTATCAGAATAGATCCCTGGCACACAAAGAGCCCAGCCCAATAGCACAAACACATTCAGGGCCTTTGCTTGTGTCACATCTGCAGCCTCCCAATGTTCAAAGCAAGCCGTGGTCAAGTAGCATGTCAATGGAGTGGGAAAAGACATTCTACCCAGAGGGACAAGGGAATCACATTTGCTAGATAATAATCCTCACTATCATGCAGGTTTTTTATATTCACTTAATCTCCCTAATAAATACGTAATGACTGGTTCCACCTTAATTTATTTGGAACTTTATCAAGAAATGTTGTCACTGATGGCAATGTAGCCTGTTGTATTTGAGTCCCTACACCACTCACCTCTATCCCTCTGCATCTGCAGCTGTACTGTTTATAGAGGCTGACTCCTAAGTTCACTAGCGTTCTGCTTCTTCTCATGTCTGAATATTGCATATTGAAAGACATATTATTGGTATTTATTGGTCTACATATATGTACTATCCATACTTGTGTATATTATACATATATTTGTAACTTATGTATGTATCACATATGTACTGCAAGTTATTTTTATTTCTTCTCTATACAACTATGGTATTAGATTTTTACATCTATAAAGTAGATTAGGCTTGTACTTTCATAATTAAGAATTATTTAAGGGTAGTTTGGGCTTGGGAGGGATAGAACCACTGCCTTAAAGTATACATTAACACAAAAGAGCAGAGTTTTCTCTATACAAACCAGATTTCCACAAGAAATTACAGCCATGCCCTCACCACCTCAAAATGAAGAACAATATTAATTAGTATTTCTATCAAAGAGAAAGAGTTTAATGCAAAATTTAGAATTTTTAGGCAATCTCTAGCTGTATAGGGTAAAGGCATCACCAAAAAGCT
This sequence comes from Anoura caudifer, assembly GCA_004027475.1. Lineage (NCBI taxonomy): Eukaryota > Metazoa > Chordata > Mammalia > Chiroptera > Phyllostomidae > Anoura > Anoura caudifer. The sequence continues at coordinate 36,636 of PVKU01010765.1, read as the reverse complement.
GTTTACATTTTGATGGAAGTAGGAAGAAAAAAAACTACACAAAGGTGAAAAGACTTCCTTTTAAAGACATCCTTTAGATGTGGAATCCTGAGAACTTGCATCAACATCTCTGATCAGCTGCAACTAAACATGAATGTGTTATCAGTTAAAATATATAAATAGTCCCCACTTGCAATGCCCAGAATGCAACTGGCTATTCATTAACCCAGTGCTTCTCAAGGTGGGGTTCTCAGAAAAGCAGTACTATCACCTGAGGACTTGTTAGATAACAAAGTATTGGATCCCTCTCCAGATCCACTGAATCAGAAATACTGGGGATGGAGATCAGCAATCTGTATTTTAAAATGTTTTCAAAGTTTGAGAATAACCACTTTAATCTTTCTAGCAGAGGTTATATAAAGAAATTCATTATGGAGGTATTTGAGTGAAAAATTACTATCTTTGTGTTTTCCAAAATTAGTGCCCATTTAGAGAATTCTATTCTTATTTGATAGGAATTTACCATTTGTTGAATCAGTCATTTGTCCTCTTCTTATAATGACATAGAGGTGCCTGAGTTTCCTTATAAGCAGCATTGATTGTTTTGCATAAAGATTATAGACAATTATCTATTGAAGAATGACCTTATTCAAAATTCACCATTACAAGGTTAAAGCTATACGTATACTGATATCATCAAATAGAGGGAAGTCACATTATACCATCATTACATGAAAACTGGAAATGATCAAAATTATCCCATCTCCTCAGAGAACTCCCTTTCAGGTCTTGTTGCTCTTTGAATAAAAAGCCCAATGGGATCCCCTAATGAACTATTTCTTTTACCTCCCTCTTTCCCTAACCTCTGGAGAGACATGGCTATACCCAGAGTTCTTGGATGACAAAATCATAGAGTTAAAATTTTCCCTTATATATTGTAATAGCCTTGGTCCACTGTCACAAGAAACCTTATTTGTTGTGTCCCAAGAAAAAACTCTGGAGGCAAGCCAGGGTGGTCAGGGAACCCTTTCCCAAAGGCTAACACCAGTTCAACAATGACAATAACAATAAAAATAAATGCTGTTCCATGAAACATGAGGTAGGCAGATTCAAACTGTAACTTCCCAACAACAAGACTCTGGTTATCAGAAGAAGGGAGGCTGGTGGAAAGAATATAGTAGAACATTTCCAGGTAAGTTCTGATATAAATCATTAAAACTACCTGTACTTCCCCTTCTTTGAATAAGATTGTTTTTCCTAAGTGAATTCTATCCATAGCCCCCACAAATTTTATTTCACTGGAACTTATTTGCTAGCCACCCAGCAACTTCTGCCCCAGATACCTAAAAGTATTGACTTGCTTCTGAAAGTTAAGCAAGTTTACAGAGGATGTAGGTGGTGAGGGAGTAAAAGATTTCATGAATCATTTTCTTAGATAACACAGTACTGTCATATATGAAAAAAGTGGATTTTTTTTTTTTTACAAATCCTGGCTAATAGTGAATACTTAGTAACCCTAAATGAGAGAAATTGAGTAAAGAAAGGAAACTTAGCTTCTGTGCTATGTAATAGAACACAGATAGATATGGGCAGAGCCATGATATGGGCACAAGCAGGGAAGTTAGGATAAGATTGAATTAAATGTAGATAATTCTTGATTTTTTCAAGAAAAGAATGTGAAAAGCATTTAGGCAAAAAAGCTGTAAGTCATGGGTTCACTTCTGACCTTGTCTCCAGAACTTGTGCCCTTGACAGCAAGATCACAGTGATTTTCTCACAATTCCTTAAATATACGTAAGTTTTGAAAATATCAGAAGGTTTTAAACTCTGGTATTTCTCATATGCAGCCAGGACTGTGAACCACTTTTTGACTCAATGAAGTATAATGATATAAATTGGTGGTGGGGGAATGACAATTTCAGAAGATCACATGTGTTTTACAGTGGTAAAAACAGAAGTTTTAACAAGAAATTATACTTTCACAGACCCAAATAAAAGTAGGGAGTGAGTCATGTGAAGGTGTGTGGAGAGATGATGCAGCAAGGATAAACATCCTGAAGCAACTTACCATGCTTAAAGAAGAGCAAAAAGGCCAAGCGTGGAGTGAGCAAGAAGGGAAAGTGGTAAAGCTGAAGTCAAAGATATAATCTGAAGCCAAATCATTCCTTGAATAGGTAGCATCAGTATTCATGATCAGAGTGCATCAGAGTGCTTCATGCATCATGGCAGACTATTGACTTTATTCCTTAAATAATAAGAAACTATAGGAATTATAATATCATTATATTTATATTTTTGAAGATAATAGGGCCATTCAAGGGCAATAAGCCGTGTGTAAGCAAAGGAGAAACAGAAGACCAGTTAGGAGGTTATTTCAGTAGTCCAAGTGAAAACTAAAGGTGTCTTAGGTAGAAATATAGGTGTAAATGAGAACAGTGGGAAGCCCTACTAGAAGAGGAAAAAAAAAACATTTATGCACGAGAGAGGGGTATAATTGCAGACAAAGTTTTGTGTAAGGAAAAGGAAATGTGATTCAGTTCAGAAGCAGATAAGTAAACTTGAAATAAAAATGAGGCAGGATATCCTTTTTAATAGCAAGGCACAGTACATGGGGAACCAATGCAGTCAGTGCTGTTTTGATGATGGAGTAATTTTAAAACATATATTTTGGTTACTTCTGTTTTTTTCCTGGACATATTTTTAAATTTTTTTCCTGTATTTTCATTCTCGACACTACAGATGTCCCCATTTCCCCTTCCCTCGGGCCGTCACCACACTGTTGTCTGTGTCTATGAGTTTTGCATGTATGTTCTTTGGCTAATCCCTCACCTTCTTTCATCCAGTCCTCCCTCTCATGTCTGAAATGAATTCTTAGTTTTTAATTTGCAATAATTTAAAATGATATTTTATGTTTGACTTATCAAAAATCATCTTTCCTTTCTCTCCACATACACTGCTGTATATATTTCAAAAGAAAAGTTACTAATCCTCTACACATTTATCAGAAATTTGTTTTATGAAAGGAAAAGTGACTAACAATGAAGGTTTGAATGATGTTTTTATTAATTTTAGGGTAATTTCAATAGAATTTTTTAGGTTTCCTAATCCATTAATAAAGGAGAAGTGGCATAAAAGTATTTTCCTTCTGTCATCTGGATTTAAGTAAAATGTGTGTTTTATCCATTAAAAGCACTATTTTCAGTTGCCAATTTCCATTTACTCTAAACATGTTTTTCCAGGATTGCTATTTTCTCATTACATTTTGTGAAAACAAGACTCTATATTTCCTCATAAAGATAAGTTTTCTCCATAAATTCTTCCCTTTTCCAATGCACTGAAGTTATACTTTATGTTGGGAGGGCAGAGGATACTTATTGTCTATGCTTCCTTTTTTTCATTCAAAAGTCCTTTTAATTTTTCATATGTGTATTTTATATTGTTGTTCAGTTATAGTTGTCCTGCCTTTTTCCCCATTACTTTTGCCTGCCCCATCCCCTCCCACTCCCAGAGTCAATCCTTCCATATTGTCTGTGCCCATGGGTCCTCTATTCTTGTTCTTTGGCTTGTCCCTTCCCCTTCTTCACTTCCCAACCCCTGTTATCCTCTTCCCCATACCCCTCTGATCACTGTCAGCTTGTTCTTTATTTCCATGTCTCTGGTTCTATTTTTCTTATTTTTTTAATGAAAAAGAAAGAAAGATCACCTTCTGATTTTGAGGAGGGAGGTGGGCTTGCTAGGAGATGATGAAAGATAAGATCATATCTAACAGGATAATGTATGAAGAGAAATGTTATGTGTTATGTTTGCCTGGCTATGATGAGAATCATCTAATGACTCTGGTAAAACTAGAATTGATCATGTTGTATGTTTCCTGAAAGTCATGTTTAGCTGCTCTTGATGGATTTAAAGTAGACAGATTTGGGTTTAATGGGATTGGTTCCTTTACTATATAAGTACAATTGAGGGAAAGAGGATTAAAGAAGTGGAGTATAAACACAAGAAGATGATTGTAATGATGGAACATGCTTTCTGTCCTGGTGAGGAAATAAGATGGTAATAGGAAAGATGGTGTTAGTGAATATATTACTGGAAAGAGAAAAAAATCTGCTTAATTCATGATAAGAACTGAAGAATAAACCAGTACTCTTAGGTAGCTCAGTGGACTAATTTGAGGTTAATATTTCATGACTAAAAATTCAATCTACACATGAGGTCCAGTTGTTGTAGAGAAAGGTGAACACGGCATGTAAAAAACCTCAACGTACTGATCAAATGCATAAGTGTTTAGCTTGAGAGGTAGTGAGAGGCACCCACTTAATTAATGGTGTCATTATTTGGACAATACATCTTTTATACTTTATCCAAAATGGATAGAAACAGGATTATGACCAGAGTAGATCCCTGAAAGGGGGACAACCTATAAAAACAAAAGAAACTCAAAAAAGGTTTGTTTTCAACTTCTCAGAACTCTTGCAACAGGGATAAGGAAGCTTATTTCCTCTTTATCTAGGAAGCTTCCCAGTGAGAAGATCCTGGTTCTTCTATCCTTGAATCAATAATAAAAGTTACTTTATCCTAATATTACTCAGAACTCTAGAAAAAATGTAAATGTAGAATTGCTGAACTGTGAGGGGAGAGAGTAAACATCCCATTCACAGAGAAGAAAACTGAGTGTCATTTACAAAAATGATTGTGAAAATAATATAGTTGCTTTGAGATAGACCTAAAGCTCGATTGAAAACTCCATGATCCCGAAGAGGTGTTCTCTCCCTCTCTGAGCCCCATTTTAGCAACTCATTAAAAGCCAGACTTACAAAACTACCCACTACCTATATCTCATTGGCAGGTGTCTAAACTTAAACAACTACCAACAGCTTCTACTATGCTCATCTTCAACCATTCCAGCATCCTGACCTTTACTTTGATGGGCATCCCAGGCTTAGAGTCACAGCACTTGTGGCTATCTCTTCCTTTCTCATTCATGTTTTTGGCTATCCTCATTGGCAATGGTGCTATCCTCATCTTGGTGGCCACAGAACCCACACTTCATACACCAATGTACCTGCTTCTGGCCCTGCTGATGGTGGCTGACCTCATATCTACTCTGGCTCTGTTGCCCAAGCTCCTCTGCCTCTTCTGGTTCAATGATCAGAACATAGCTTTCAATGCCTGTTTCATCCAGATGTTTTTCATCCATGGAGCATCTGTGGTACGATCAGCTCTACTTGTTGCAATGGCTTTTGACCGCTTCATGGCTGTGTGTAAACCATTGCGCTACAACACAATTCTGAGCCATTCCTTAGTTGGACGCCTGGGACTGATGGCTCTAGCCAAGGGTGTGATTCTTGTCCTGCCTATGCCTCTTCTACTTCAGAGGTTGACATTCTGCCACATGGTCATTCCCCACACTTACTGTGACCACATGGCCGTGGTAAAAATGGCCTGTGACCACACCAGACCTAATCGTATCTATGGGCTCTTTGTGATTCTGCTTGTGGTGGGACTTGATTTGCTGCTTATTGGCTTCTCATATGGTCTCATCCTACAGGCTGTGGTACGCCTCAACTCTCGAAATGCCATCTTCAAAGCTCTCAACACCTGTTCAGCCCACCTCTTTGTCATCATTGTCACTTATGTGCCTGCACTCTTTTCCTCCTTCACCCACCGCATTGGTCTCAATATCCCACCTGAAGCCCACATTCTCCTTGCCAATCTTTACCTTCTTTTACCTTCAATGCTCAACCCCATCATCTATGGTATAAAAATGAAGAAAATACAAGGCAAGGTGGCCAAATGCCTGTGCAAAAAACCTGCATAGGCCATGGGTCCACACAACAACTTGAGAGTAAAAAAACCTTTGAGCCTTTGCCCAACCATTCAAGACCCAGCTGTATCTCCAAATGAGTTATGAAAGAATAAACCATGGAGGTGTGTGTGTGTGTGTGTGTGTGTGTGTGTGTTGGCTCTCATGAATACCCAATATATTTGTTTTTCTCATTCATCTATGAACTAAAAAAGGGAGAGGCTAAGAAAGCTCTTTCTATGTCTTTTAACAGCACTCATGATATGGGCCTCCTAATAACTTTCACTTCTCTGTGCATGTTTATTAACTACACACAAAATTTCTCTGTAAATGATTCAGGATTATCTTTCCTTGGCTTAATGGAAAGTTTATACTTGCTTCAGTTCTCTCTATTCTATTTCTCTAATTCTCTGTGTCTGTTTCTAAGTAGTATCTTATTGCTGAAAGGAATCTGACATACTCATTTCTTTGGATACCACCTTAATGTGTAATAACTTTTTAAGAAACTGGTCTTTTCACCAATAATTTTTAATTAATGGCAATGCAGCATGTTCACAATACCAAACAGATGATTGTGATGATGTGGATGTTTATGACAAAAGTGAAAGAAATTGAAGATGGTATATATAGACTCAGGGACTGTTTAGATACATATAACAGAAAGTTTCATAGCAAAGAAAAATACCTGTCTGGATGACTAATTTAAGAGACTCTAATGATCTGAATCTTCATCTTAAAAAAGGATATGTTATGACAGTGATCAGAAGGGAGAGGCAAGGGGATAAAGGGGAAAAAGGGTGAAGGGTTTACAGGAACAATTATAAAGGACACATAGACAACAACAAAGGGGGTAGAAGTGGGGGAGGGAAGCAGGAGGGCTAGGGTGGTGGGGAGGAGTGGGGGGAAAAGGCAGAAAACTATACTTGAAAAAAATTTTAAAAATTGAAATAATTTAAAATAAAGAAAAAAAGGATATGTTAGAAGATATTTGTTCCTGAATTAATATTCTAGGATGACTCAAGTCATATACAAAGCACTGCCATATTGAAATGCTTTTAAATCACTGTAGTAAATGAAATTCCTATCTAATCACTTAAATACATAGTTATCATAGGATCAGTTGCGCAATGTAATAAGACAAATACAAGATTGAATAGTTAGACAAAAAGGACCCCATTTCTAATGAAAGGTAAACAAAATAAAACCATTAAGTATAATAACTATTGAAAAATGTTATAGTCTCATTTTTAGTGCAATTTAAACAATTGTGATATTGACTTTAAAGTCAAGAAAAAGAATCCTAAATTTATAAATATTCCTTAAGTCTCTATCACTGTGCTTGAGAATCTTAAAAGTGTAATCACTCTGAAGATAAGAGTAGTGTGTGTACTCTATCTCTAGTCGGGACTTCTAACCAGTTCTAGGCTATTTTCTACTCAGGTGGGCTAAACAATCTATAAACCTTAAGAGCATTTTTAAGTCATATGACCTAGAGAGAACAGAGAACCCCCTGTACTAAATACATTTTTCCTTTGTGTTTCATCTTGTTCTGCCTAGCCTTCAGAGTAGGAAGATGCATACAGAACAGAAAAATAAATCGTATTATCTATATCAGAGAAGGAATCCACTTTCTTCAGACTGTTCTGCTCTTAATCTCTCATAGTAAAGAAATGTTCTAATTTATTCTTAAGTATGAAAATGGTTTTATAAAGGGTGTGTTTGGGGAATGTTGGTCTGGGGGAAGGAAAAAGTGTAGAGTCAGATAATTCATCTGTGGTGGCTTCTTTGTGCCTTTTTGTACTTTTAAGTCAGATTTCCCTTCGAAGGGAGCATACAGAGAGAATTTGTGACTAACACTGACTTCTGACTATCATCATATGATATCAAGATGTCAGAGTTTAGAGAGAAACTAATAAAATAAAAGTAATGAATATTCCACTGTCATCAAAATATCATCTCAATGACAGAGAACACATTGAATTAAACCTTGGATAAGCAGATGATGACACGGAATAATAAAAAAATAATAAGAAAAGTTCAAGGCTATAACGAAGTGTTATAGTGCGGGCTCTGCCCACAGGGCCCCCACGGCTACCGCAGATGAGAATAAGTCTACCAAGACATGATCTACTTGGGGAGGAAAGGTGGCCCATCTCTCAAAGGAGCAGGGCCAAGAACCTTTTCCTCAATGGGCTTTTATTAGGTTAATTTTGCACAGGAATACAGGCTCATTAATCATTGTCAAGCAGTAAGGACCAAACAATAGATAATGTACAAAGAACTCTGAGGGCCTATTTTGAGTCAGGGTCAGATAGCTCAAGAGCTATAAAACTTTGAGGAACAAATTCACTTCTTGCTTGGACCCTTATTTAATTGAGAGCATTCTAAACAAAGTAAGTTTCACAGGATTTTACATATTCTTTCTTAGGCCTGATTGCCCTAGGGAACCTGCCCTTTGCAGCACAGGGCTACACCCACCACTGGCATTGTTTCAGGCTTAAGTCAGGTAGGGTAAGCAAGGCAGCCAAGAGATTACAAGGCTTCTTGGAGAGAGAATGAGAATTCATGCTATGCCAAAGCTGAGGGTCGAGGGTCCATCACCCTCTTTTGCTGTAGCCCCTCAAGTCGGCTTTCTTGGGGCCTCCATGTGATCATGCCTGGCTTAGGTCATTCCCCTCTTGGGGAATCTTACCCATCATTGGATAACCTATCAAGCATTGGGGGACATTTATGGATGAAGTAAATGGAGCAGAACTGGTGCCGCTGCCAGGGAGATAAGCCTTGTCTCCTTAGTGGCTTAGGGTCTGAAGGTTGCTCACTCAGCCTTAGCCATGGGAGGATTACAGCTCCTGAAACCAGGCAAGGCGGTTCCCAACAACTAAGGTTAGGGTAGCCCTGCCTTAGGAGAGGAGTGAATGGAAGACTCCTATATTATATTCTTCACATTCTATTAGTTCCAACAGAAAGACCATCTGTTGAGGTGGATTTGTGCTAGTTCTTCCAGGTATTTTTATATATAAGATCCCAGGGAATCACTTCAATTTTAACTCAAGTTATGTATTAATATCCATTTTCAGATAAAGTTACAAAAGCTCAATTTCTTTGTAACTTTCCCATAGTCACACAGGTAGCAAATGGTTAAGCCTGAATTCAAGTTATAATATTTCTGATTATAAAATATTTTTCCACTCTATTATGCCCACGTTGCCTCCCTAAATACAATCAAGAATGAAGAAGTTGTACAGCAAAACAAAGTAGAACAAAACTAAGCAGAAATGGCTTAATCAAAAACCCAGGCAACTATTGTGTGCCTACATTATTCTTAACACCAATAATGAATTAAAAAATGTCTCTAGGCTGTGATATAAACAGCTACCACTATTTGGAGAACTGAAAATGTCTTCCTCTTCTAGTTATTCTGTTTTTAATGCCCCAGCCCATTCCCATCTAATCTCCACTCTTCTGAGACACTTGTGCCCCTAGGCGTTGGCTTTGATAGAATGTGTTGTCCAGTTTCTATTGAAATCTACCTTATTTGTTTTGTCCAAGGGAGCTATGTCAGTCTGGATCCCCAGAGAAAGAGGTGTTAAGAAAAGATTAAACACATAGGAATTTTATTAGTGGAAGTACATGTGTGAAAGAAACTAGGGAGACAGTGAGGGTAGGCTAGGAATACCATCAGACTACAGTCAAAGTCTGACCCTAAGTGAAGGAGGGAGAGAAGGTTGGGTGGAAGTGGTCTAAATTTCCTGCAGCAAAATCATTGGGAAGTTTTTGAGCTAAAATCAGCAGACTTTTATTTAAACTCTCTTTTGTGGGTCTGCACCTTGTATCTCTATGGCCATTCTCAGTCATTGCCTGGAAGTAACCTCTGCTTGGAATGACCTTGGAAAGCAGCAGGAATCCTCAGGCAATTATAATTATGCTTCCTCTAGTCCAAAGTCTGTGGGCTATCTTCTGGCTGCCACAATCCAACCTTTGTATAGCACAAATATATATTTTTAATGGCTTTAGGAAACAGCTTCTACATGATTCTTAAAGGCCTTTTTTTCCCCAAGAGAAGACTCAGGAGAAAGAGGTTAGTGGGCAGAACTCTAGCCATTGCCTGAGCAGTTGATCTCAGGGCTGCAGCTAATATTCACCTTTGTCCTTCTCCACTCTCCACTCTAAATTCCCCTCTTATTTGCTATTGCTAGGGCAGGTACTAAGGCTTACCTGGTTGTATAATCCTTAACTTCATTCCTGAAATGTCTAAACACTTAATATTCTTCTCAGTTTGGAATTACTCTGTATCATTTATAATGGGACCAAAGAGTACCACCAGGTAGCTAAGTAAATCACCTAGTTTTACATGTTTTGTTCTGCTGACATTGCATAAAAGCATCCCTATCTTCTCCTGTTGATTAGAGTACAAATGAAAGAAAGTTCACAAAGTTCTGGCATTATACCGGCAAGAATCAGAATGACAAACTGCTCAACTACAAACATTTGCTTCTCTTCATGAAACATATGAATGACTAAGAGGTTATAACCATGAACCTAGAAAGAGCCCACAGAGTAAAGCCAGGAGCTATGAAGGAATATTTATGACTAGGATGTAAAAACCTAATTCAAGGAACTCCAGCTATAGTTTGCCTGCTCCATTTGTGGTAAGTCATTATAGAACAATGGAAAACTAATACGTGTTCAGTTCCATTCCTAAGTAAATTAATTCTTGCTTATCTAACCTTATATTCTGACATCTTTGACCAAGCACACTCAAAATTCAATTCCAGAGATTGTTCCTGTCTTCTACCAATACATGACAGTGAGGTCTTCTAATTATTTAGGGTTATGGTCTTTTTATTCTTGCATGAATTTTAGAATGTACCTAGCTGTGTTATGCAGTGATTTAGCCCAGTGTATCAGTCATACATTCAGGAAAAGAAGAGGAAGAGGAGGAGAAGTTATGTCATGGGATGGGGCAACTGTTGTCATTTAGAGCAGGGGCTTCTGTAGAGTGCCTTAGCACAAAGGTAGTCCTGGAACTTTTCAGGGAATCCCTGCCTATCCAGAAGGTCCAAAGCAAATTTCTGAGTCATCTTCAGCAAAATCAATCTGGATGTTAATGCTTTTGTCTCACTTTTCAAGTTTTCATGTTTTTCTCTCAAGACCCTGATCAAATCAACCTTAGCTGAATGTTAGGACATCCCTGGAGCCTTGAGACTCTCACAATTGGGTATCCAGCCTGCCATGCAATTATATCTGCTCTTCCAGTATAAGTGATGAAGATTTCCTTATATACTACCACCACTTAGGCTCTCTGGTTCTCCCTTTTAGCTATTAAATGCTTATTATGGACTCTGTCGTCCTATAGGGCATAAAAACAAATTCCCAGTAACAAGTAAATTTTCATATTTTAGTCACTGCTTCCTCCATATTCTTCAAATGCCTGCCTAATTACACTTGACACAAAATTTCCCAGTACTGGTAAAATATTTGGTAATTGGACTGCTACCTCCTTCCAGGCACTATCCTACCCCCTCTACCAATCTCAAGAGCATTCTCTGCCTACCAGGCAGGAAGTGAACTTGTACCACTCTCAGTGTCAATTTATATTAGTCTGGGTCCTCTGCAAAGCAAATACCAAGATAGAATTTAACATGTAATATCTGTGTGGGAAAAAAAAAACTGTGCAGATTGAGAGAGCAGTAAAATCACAATATAAGCCCTTCAAGTTAAGGAGAAAGAGAGAAAAGGATGAGTGGAAGTATGTTAGATTGCCATGCAAAGACAAGATCAGCTGTCCAAGGAGCCTACCAACATGTCTTATATTGCCCAGGAAGGGGTCTTAGCATCCTTGCCACACTCAGTCATTGGTTGGGAGAATTCACTGGGAGACATTACTTGTTGAAAATGCAATGATGGATTTCAAATTGTAGCAGTTGGGTTCTTCAGTCAATTAGCTCCCTATAACAGGAAGTCTGTGAGACACATTCAGATGCTTATTATAGAACACTAATAGAATTTGGAGGGCAATAAAAAAGAAAATTCCAAGTAACAATTTTCCAACCCTCATCCTCTCATTTTCTCTCTTTCTCTTTCTCTTTCTCTTGTCTTGGCTTCCTCTGAGGCAGAGGTCAGAATACTTCTGTAAAGGTTCAGATAGTAAGCTTTTTTGCCCCTGTGGGTACAATGATCTTTGTCACAACAAATCAACACTACCACCGTGGTGAACAAATGGTGGCTGTGTCCCAATAAAACTGTATTTATCAGAACAAGCAATAGGTCAAATCTAGCCTGCGGACCATTGTTTTCCAACCTCTGCTCTAAGGTCACATTTTTAAATAAAAATAAATATTGGAATCAATCTAAATGTCTACAATACAGGATTGGTTAGAGCATATTGTGAAATAGTTTTAAAAAGGAAGGGGAGAATGAATCTATACATGGTATCATCAGTTGCAGTCAATAATATGAGGTTAAATAATAAACTGCAAACTAGTATTATAAACATGGTTTTATTTTATAGTCATAATACTTGTAGTATTTGTTTATATAAGGAATAGGTATGAGAACATGTCCAGAATTTCAGAATGTATGCTTATTTGGAAATAAGTTCCTTGAGATGTAATTAAGATAACTTTGTACTGAATTGAGCTGAGGCCTAATCCAGTGCCTGGGATCTTTATAAGAAGAGAAAAATTTGTACAGGATGGATGATATGAAGAGACGCCTGAGGAAAAAGCCATGTAATGACAGAGACAGAAGTTGAAGAGATGTGTCTTCAGCTAAGGATTACCAAATATTGTCAGCAACTATCAGAAGCCGGGAAAGAGTTAAAGAAAGTTTCTCCTCTGCCCCCAAAGGTTTTAGAGCGAGTATGACCCCACTGAAAACTTGATTTTGGACTTTTAGCCTGCAGAATCATGAGAGGAAAAAAAATGTTGTTTTAAGATAACTAGATTGTGAAAATTTATTACATGAGCCCTATGAAACTAATACAATGTCAACTATTGCTAGTCAAGCTGAGTAGAATGTTTACATTACCCACATTATATTTTAATGTTTATATTTCATATAGTATATTTTATTGACCAGACAAAAAGAACTATAAAAAAGAGAAAGAGAATATATATCCTTCCTTATAATAATTTCATACCTACATATTTATACTTCAATAATACTTGGCATATGCAGGAAAAAAGGTCAATATTACAAGATGCTCTTATGATCTATTTGGACAACAGAAGCCTGGAACAACCATCTGCCCATTAATAGGTGACAGCTGAAACACATTTAACAAACATACAGAGAAATACTAAGGAGTCATGAAAAAGAATAAAATAAATCTATATATGTTCTTATGGAACAGTTGCTAAGAGATGTTATTAGATAAATTAACAAAGTAAAAATGTATAAAAAGGTCTGTATAATTAAGCTATAATTTAATTTTTCCCAGAGAAGTTATTTCTTGTTTAATCTTCACTACATACTTTCTTTCCATAGAAGACATGTAAAAATACCTATGTTATCTTGAGGTTGCATTTTTCTCAAGTTCACTCAGTAATTAACTAAAAATTAAAATATTCTACCATGTCCCTAAGCTGTAGCTTGTTACATTAGACAGTCCTTGCACACCACTTCAAAATCTCCTTGGTCACACCTTATTCAGCCTCTGTTACAGTGACTAGTTAGTTGTTCCATGCAGGTGTAATCAGACAGCCAATGCCAGGTCAAGTCTAGTGCCCAGCACTTCTTGCCATGGGGCCACATTAACTCCGTGGCACAGGACACCCCCAGCCACGAGCTCTGCTGTCATGCATATGCAGCCCAGAAGAATGGTGAAGTTAATACTTGTGGTGCAGTCTATGATCCATTGAGTATAATTCTTTCATCCCCCGGGAAAGCTGATTGTGAAATATTTCATAAGATTCCTCAGGTAGTCCTGGAAGGGCTGGACACCAGTCTCCACTAGCAGTGTAAAAATGGATTTAAAATCCTCGTATTGGTTTTTCCTTTCTCCCAGTTGCACTCTGCCTGTTTTGCATTCCCCCTCTCTGTGATCATATTTCTAAATAAACTGCCAATAAGTAACGTTTTGTCTTAGGTCTTGTATTTAGGGGAACCCAGCTTTCAAATTTCCAATGTTGAAAAACCTTCTGCCCCAGTACCCTACACTCTACTCAGAAGTGTCACCTTCCTGATCACTTATTTAAAAATATTTGTATAATCATTTATAATTTATTTGAGAACTTGGGACCATTTCAAATTCTCCAGAGATAATGGAAATAACAAAAGTAAAGTGTACCCTGCGTTAATCCAGCTTGGAAATACCTAACAGACAAGCACAAGTGATTAAACTTGACCTAAATATGAAACATATGAACATTTTTCTAACTTTTGCATTGGTAGGATTTACTCTATTGATGTGACAAGAAAAATGGTGAATTAATGTTAATGTCATGTGTCACACTGCCAGCAAGTCCATAGGAGAGGAATCAAGCTCACGCAACTGTAGAAATAATCAACCACGGATTAATAACACTTTGACTTTTGAAAGAGGAAGAAAGTCCAAACCAAAAAGGACAGGCACAATCAGCCTTCCTTCTTGCGTTTTCTCTGATTTCTTTAGTTCCCCCAGTTTTCCCCAGAATCAATTGCTGCTTCCAGTTTTCCTGGCACAATTCCCACAATACGTATTTTGTTCAGGTGTAAATAGATCACTTTTGTAAACTATCTCACCAAAGACAAAAGGAAAATGAAGTAATAATAAGAAGTTGGTAATATTTTATAGCATGTGCATTGTGCTTCTGTATCTCAATGCCATACGAATCAGATGAAAAAATCACTCTCAGCTCTCAGCAAAAAGCAAATTTGGTCAACTAGAGCTGCTCCGGCTAATGCTGCCTCAGGCTCTTTCACAAGCTGATAGTTATTTGTCAATTAAATGATTAATCATGAAACATTTTGCTGGGTGATTTTTGTTGTCACTATATGTTTTTGGTGCTTTAAGTATCTACTCTTATTCATTTCAAATAGGCAGCACTGTGTTCCTTAACTGTTACTGCTCCTGCAAGCTTTCCTTCATCTCTAGGCCTCCATTTACAGAAAAGGTGCTCCTTATACAATCCTGAGTTTTTTTAATTTCCTGAAGGTTGTGTCCGTTATTTCAACCTCTAAAATAGCTCAGCTTCCTCAGTCCCTGTTATTGAATTGTTTAGTGTATTTGAGCCTATGACATCAGATACCAAACTCTGGGGAAGTTTTATTTATTTACTGTAGTTTAAATATTTTAAGTGTCTAAATAGTGGCTTTGTGGCCCTTAATGGTAAGTATCTTTTTCACTAAATTCTACCTTCATATATTAGTTCTACCATATGATGAATAACACTACAATCTTTCTGTTTCCAAATTACATGCATCTTAAAATATTGGCCCCTATATCTCTAACCAGTGTCAAGAAGTGATTAACAATATCCTCTGAATTTAATAATACTGGGGCATAGGATCTGAGTTTTACAAGCTGTTCCAGATACTTACTCATGACTTGTTTCTAGACTCCTAGAGAAATTACCTTGCAGAGGTCTGTTACCAAATATTTCCAGTATAAAACTGATTTTTATAACTATAACCACTAACAAAACATTCTCAGAATTGTCTCTGTAAGTGATTCTTCTCAGACACTGGAATTAGTTGAGATAGCCAGAAGAGTAGACACTAGGAGTTTTTACAAGTGTAAAATTAGTTAAAATGCATAGCAACCTTATAAGCTTAGAAGCTTCTAGCTTTCTTTTTCTTCTGAAATTTCTTTGGGAATTGAATAGGTTTCTTGTCCACATTCTCTAGTTCACAAGGAAGCAACAAGTCATGTTGCCCAAATGTAAAGCTCCAGCAGCAGGGATAATAAAAGGGTCTAGACACAATTTTGCACTTTTAATGTCCCTTCTCACTCCCTACAAATAACCTTCACTTTTCATCTTTCCTGTAACACACAGATACAAATACATACCCACATTGACTCACAAGTGGACTTGCCTTTCAAAGTGGTGGACAAGTTATTGTTTGTTCTTACGTTCTCTCCATAAGAAAACATTACACCCCATTTTACATGTGTTCAGTTTGTGCTGTTGTTTTGAAGTGTTTTTGCATACATTATCATATATAACTTCCCCAAACACCATGTCAGGTATGGAGAGATGCTATTATTTTTCTTTCTTAAGGGATAGTTGCCTTGCTTTGGAATTAGTGAGAGCAAGTAGGTCTCCTGTGTCTTAGCATATTATTCAAGGATTCAGGAAGTTAACCTGCCAATATGACAATTTCTACCACTAACCAAATTCCCTTAAGAATTGTATCTACTTAATCTGTTTTCTTCATACCTACCACTGCTGATAATCAGCCGGGTTTCTGGCCATGGGCAGTGGTTATAGGCTCCTTTTTCCAGCATACATATTTAGTCACTTTTTCCCGAAATTCTTTGGTTTTCACTCCATAAATAATAGGATTGAGCATTGGAGGTACGAGAAAGTATAAGTTGCCAAGAATGGTGTGGACATGAGGTGGGATCCCCCGACCAAAGCGGTGAGTGAGGAAAGAGAAAAGCGAGGGTGTGTAAGAGGTAAGCATAACACAGATGTGTGTGGTACAGGTGTTGACTGCTTTGTGGTGGGCTTCCTTAGAAGACAGCCGCATCACTGCCCGGATGATTAGCACATAAGATGAGGCAATAGCTGAGATGTCCAGTCCAACAACTAACAAAGCCACCACCAGACCATATATCCTGTTGACTGTGGTGTCCACACATACCATCTTCACTACAGCCATGTGCTCACAGTAGGTGGTAGGGATGACATGATTGGTATGAAAGGGCACTTGCTGGAGGAGGATGGGCATGGGCAGAATGAACAGGATGGCTCTCACTAAACTCACTAAGCCAATGAGACCGATGCGGCTATTGGACAAGATGGTGGCATAGCGCAGGGGCTCACAGATGGCCACATAACGGTCAAAGGCCATGGTCATTAAGATGGCAGACTGCAAGGCAGAGATGGAGTGGATGAAAAACAGCTGGGCCAGGCAGCCCTCATAGCTGATCTTGCTCAGGCCAAACCAGAAGATGCAGAGCACCTTGGGAATAGTGGTTGTGGACATGCCCAGGTCTGTGAGGGCCAACATGCAGAGGAGCAGGAACATGGGCTTGTGCAGGGACCGCTCTGTGGAGATGGTGAAGAGGATGGTGCAGTTTCCAAGGATGGTGAAGAAGTACATTGAAGAGAAGGGGATTGATAGCCATCTGTGTTTGTCCTCCATCCCAGGAATGCCTTGCAGAATGAAGAAAGAAGGATGACCCTGGGAGGCATTGCAAGTAGTCATGGTGGCACCTTGACAAAGTACCTGAAAGCATCAGTGAAAAAACTGCATAGCATCAGTAAACACAAATTGACCTATTTAAAGTGGAAAACAAAAGTTGGAATATTAACATCCATAAAAATGATTTTGAAGTTATGATAACAGCATAGAATAATAAAATGAGATATTACAATATTAATATCTGAGAAAATATCTTTTGATAATGTTTTATTAAGGAAAAACTGATTATTTCTTGAACAAGATAAACATTACACTTATAAGAATATATTAATAAATAAATGTGTATCCTCTTAAAGAATATAACTTGAAGTATGTAAAACAGAAATGGATAAAAATAGAGAAATTGGCAAAACTTTACATATGCTTCTTTGCAGGCAAAAGATCTAAAAGGTCAACAAGAGTTTTAACAAAATAAGATAAATTCATGGACGACAGTGTGGTGATTTCTGGGGGAGGGAGTAATAAGGGTGACAAATGGTAATGGAAAAATACAATAAAAATACTGTAGAAAAAAGCTTATAATAGAACTGTTCATCCACAAATTAAAGAATACACATTCAGATCAGATAAGGGACTTGTAAAGACCTTTTTAATATTAACTGCACAGTGATGGCTAAAATGAAGCAGATGATGAGGTTTTGAGCACCTGAACCTCAAAAAGTAGGCTACTAGAATGTGAATACAAAGCCCACCCTCACCCACCCCACTTACCTGAATGTGAGGTAATGTGAGAGAGGGGAGCTGGTCCCACACCCCTTTAAACATGCATGTGTGTGTGTGTGTGTCCTCATGTATGTAGGCACATCTTAGCAAATATTGATGTTGTTCTTGGAGAGCAAACTCATGGCCTTGCATCTCTACTCTCCCTTTTTTGGGGCACCTGGGATCCATGATGTGGTCCTTTAAGTAACCTAAGTAAGAGCCACTAGGGTGCCCAGGATTAGCTCTTTGCTATTCCCTCCTTCCCCAAACACACATGCACATGGCACCACTACAATTATGTGTAATATTGACCCTGGAGGTTGCCCTGAGCTCCCAGGAGATAAGGTTGGTTGGCTTCAGGGATTCTAGGAATGTCCCAGTCTTTGCCAGTCCTGAAGGAACCTAAAGAGAGAGAGAGGCTGGAGTTACAGCTGGGTATGAAACTTGTCTAGGGCCTGGAAGTTTGGGTGTTCCAGAGGCTCCCATTCCCAAGCACATGTAGGAGTGAGAAGCAGACGTGCATTCACTCCATGGCTGGAGTAATCATTCTCATGAAGGTAGCAGAGGCATGACCCCTGCTGTTTTTAGCAACCTCAAGCTCCTACTATTCCTAGCTTCTTCCTGATTTTCAGACTCTAATCTTTTCTCAGGTCAATCAAAGGCTTTCTTCCTGACATTTTCCAGCCTATTTTCTTCAATTCATGTCCCATCCCCAGCCCCAGCCTTTCATAGTTCAGCATCTCCTGAACTTCTGGGGCTAGATGTTGTCATGTTTTTTTTCTGGTTAGTCCAGAAAAACCAAGTTATTAAGGTTAGTCAAAAAGTATTTGCTAAATTTATTCAAAATGTATAAGACAGAATAAAACAGTTATAAAATCATGCAAACACTAAATGGAAGCAGGACTCAGAGAGCCAGATTCTAAATCCTGATGTAGGACAAGTTCTGGCCAGACAGGGCTTGTAGGGACTTTGTTCAGAGTTAGGTGTCAGTAGGAAAAAAGCAATGACAGAGGAAAGTGGCAGAATAAAAGTCCTGAGACCATTAATATAGCAACAAAAAGGGCCATAAACAGGCAAGCGCAGAAACATCTGTTTATGGACACATCCAGACAACTTCCCCCTGCAGAAATGGTAACATACTCTAATAACATGTAGAAATTCTGGCCTCGGTCATCTTTTCTCTCTGTCCCAAGGTGGTCTTAAAGAGTGATAATGACAGGTAGCCACCAAAAATATACTCTCAGGTTATGGACACATGGCAACTTTTTGCCTCAGCTCATGGAAAAAGGCCCTAGAATCAAATGAATCTGGTAATAATGATTACTTCACTGTAAGAAAAAATAAAACAAACAAAAGTTTAACATAAACATTTTTATCTTTGCTCCAATAATATCTTTTACTCCTTGCCACTCAAGAAATTCCATATTCTCTTGTAATTACCTTACTTCCTCTCTCCCTGGATTGTGAATTTCCTGATTGGGCACTTTGTCTTATTCATTTATGAAAATCAATGCCTAATATAGTTGAACCTTAACACATATTTTTGAATGAATAACTACAAGAACAAATAAATGAACTGTGTTTCTAAAATTATTGGGAAAGCCTTATACTCTTTAGATATTAGATTAGGTATTTCTAAGGACTGTGCCGAGGTAGGAATAGGTAGTTACTACTTAAATGGTTAGAGTTGTTATTTGTGGTGATGAGAGTTTTGTAAATAAATATTCACATTTGTTGCCCAACATAACGATTTGAAAAGACAATTTGTGTTATATGTATTTTACAATAGCACAATAAAAAATTTGGTCTCTGTTAGTACAATCCTTATTCTTCAGACACCACATTACAAGATAAGTCAACTCTGTGTGGGCTGAATCTCAGACCCTAGAAAAAGAAAAAGATATGAATTCTGAAGTCCAAGGCTAAACTCACTGCCCAGGGACAGACTGCCCAAGCCGAAGGGCAGATATATTCTTGGCAGGTAGAGCATCCTGCCTCACATTGAGTGTCTTGTCTGACCAGAGGATTTCATTGTATCCTGACTGAAGGTGACACTTCCTTTGCATTTTGTCTAGACATCCTATGCATTCCAGTGACTCAAGTCATACTCTCCAGGCCCTACAATACTGTATTTATTTCTTGTTCAGGTTTCCTAGGCATATTGAATCTGATCATGGCCCTGGATTTGCATCCCAAGCTATAGTCAATGGGCTCAATCAGGGAATGTAGGATAGACACTTCATGCTTCAAATCACACCCAAACCACAAAATAAACTGAGCATTTTAATGGATAATTAAAGTACAGGCTTATGCAACTCATAGGGAAGGACAAGACAACCCCAGCCATCACTACACAGCTCAGGTCAGCAATCTGGGGTCTCAAGGCAATGATTCCCCAAAGGTCACTTGTCATTTGCGCCTATGTGTGATCAGGTTTTCTGCCCAGTTGCTTCAACTGCGTGTTCTTCTTTTAAAGTTTTGTCATCCAAACTTTGTGGGAGATCCTACAAGGGCCTTACAACCCAGTCATCCCTTTCTAAATTTAATTAGATAAGGGATTAAAATGACTAGTAAATAGGAGGGATGGGAGATACATTTTGTGTTAACCAACTCTTAAACATGTTGTGCCTGTCTGATTAACTTGTCTAAAAATATTTTTTCTCTATAAATGTTTTTCTCCTTCTTGCATAAAATCCTTCTGTACTGTAAGTTCTGGAAGACAGTAAGGGAATAAAAATGTAAATTCATTATTGAATGGGACATATTGATAACAACAGCAGGAAAAAAGAAAGTTAAAACCCTGGTACCTGGGGAGGTACAGAGGGGTGGCATTAATGACCTTTCTGATCTTTCAGAGCTGCTCCTGAAAGCTTTCCCCTCCTCCTGAATAAAAACCCATGGTGCTGTCTTTCCCAGCTGCTGTGAGCACTTTGGATTCAGTCTGACTGCTGAGTTCACAATCTCACACCTCTGTGAGATGAAAGGGGATGGATTGGTTCCTGCACTTTACACATAGACACTTGCAGACATCATTCACATTCATCAGGCT
The DNA here is from genome assembly GCA_004027475.1 of Anoura caudifer. Classification (NCBI taxonomy): domain Eukaryota; kingdom Metazoa; phylum Chordata; class Mammalia; order Chiroptera; family Phyllostomidae; genus Anoura; species Anoura caudifer. The sequence continues at coordinate 15,751 of PVKU01010765.1, read as the reverse complement.
GAAACACTGGTATCCTAGAGAAACAGACTGCTTGTGGTAGTTCTGAAATCAAGGGCTTAAGTGAATTATTCATCTGGTCTGGGAACACTGGGGCAGAGGCCATGTTGGGAGCTATGTTAACCTGCTGATTGTTACACAGCCTATCTTGGGTGCCCTCACATTGTTGTACACACTGTTTCTGGGACACAACATATGCCCCTGTGATTATACTCCTTATATGTATACCCTGACTACCCTGACATTGCCACAGGCTCCCAGAACATTTCAGGTCAGATTAGCTGCAGCTGTGCAAGACATGTGTTGTTCCTGAATTAGTAATGCCTTAGACCAGATAAAAAGGGATGCATAAAGAAACGTAAGGAAAAAGCTTCCTGTCTCTCAAAGGTAGACCCTAGCAGCTTTGGGACATATTTTCCTGATGTAATGACTGTTGAGATTCATGGTTACATTTAATCCTTCAGTCAGGTCTCATCCTATGTGGAGTGATCTTGATCATTACCTTGCCCACTAAGCCTCAAACTAATTACACCATTCTTGACATAACCCCTTACAGTCTCACCCATTCAGTTTCATGATGGTTTAGCCTATATTTCTAGCTCAGGTGCTAAAAAATTAAGGTGGAATTGAAGAGCCCAGTTCCAGGCTGATGATGTGTGTGTAATATTTTAGGCCCAGCCATTGGCAATTACAATGGCATTGCCTTGCAGGACAGGCCTCACCGGGCACAGCTGACTTGATGCACAGCCACTGCATTGCTGTCTCAGAAGGGAGGTGCAGTCAAGGACTCAGGCCGTGCTCTTTTGCACAGTTGTGCTCCTACCCCAGGCCCTCCATTTGGAGATCTCATGATGAAAGTTTGAAGATACTATTCTCCACTCTGACTTAGTGCTCAGTACTTTTCCACTCCTGGCCCTTCCCCTTTGAGCTCCCATTGGCTTCACATTTATAAAAATGCAGGAGCCTTTCATCAAGGCTCCCTTGGCAGACATCCTTGTCTTGTTCTGGATCTTAGTGGGAAAGCTTTTAGTTTTTCCCCATTGAGTATGATGTTGGCTGCAGGTGTCTCATATATGGCCTTTATTATGTTGAGGAATGCTCCTTCTATCCCCACTTTGCTGAGTGTTTTTTATCCTAAATGGGTGTTGTACCTTATCAAATGCTTTTTTCAATCTATTGATATGATCATGTGATTTTTATCTTCCCTTTTGCTTATGTGATATATATTCATAAATATTGATTTGTGAATATTGTACTATCCTTGCATCCCTAGGATGGATCCCACTTGATCATGGTGTATGATCTTTTTAATGTATTCCTGGATGTGGTTTGCCAGTATTTTGTTGAGGATTTTAGCATCTATGTTCATCACTGATATTGGCCTGTAGTTTTCTTTCTTTGTTTTGTCTTTATGTGGTTTTGGGATTAGGATGATGCTGGCCTCATAAAAAGAGTTTGGGAGTTTTCCATCTTCTTGGACTTTTTGGAATAGTCTGAGAAGAATAAGGGTTAGCTCTTCCTTAAATGTTTTGTAAAATTCTCCTGTGAAACCATTTGGTCCAGGGCTTCTGAGCGCCAGGAGTTTTTTTTATTGCCACTTCGATTTCATCGGCTGTTTTTAGTCTGTTGAGGCTTTCTGCTTCTTCTTCATTCAATTTTAGAAGATCTATTCATCATAGTATTGGAAGTCCTAGTCACAGCAGTCAAACAAGAAAAAGAAATAAAAGGCATCCACATTGGAAAGGGGGAAGCAACACTGTCATTGTTTCCAGATGACATGATAGTGTACATAGAAAATCCAATAGACTCCACCAAAAACTACTCAACCTGATAAATGAATTTGGCAAAACTGCAGGACACAAAGTCAATATTCAGAAATCAAAGGCATTTTTGTACACCAACAATGAGATATCAGAAATCAGGAAAAAATCCCATGATATAGCAACAAGAAAAATAAAATCCTCAGAATAAACCTAACCAAGGAGGTAAAAGACTTGTATTCAGAAAACCACACAACACTGAAGAAAGAAATTAAGGAAAACACAGAAAAAAATGGAAGCATATACCATGTCATGGATTAGAAGAATTAACATCATCAAAATGTCTATACCACCCAAAGAAATTTGTAGATTCAACACAATCCCTATTAAAATACCAATGGCATATTTCACAGATATAAAACAAACATGTCAAAAATTTATATGGAATCATAAATGATCCCAAATAGCTGCAGCAGTTTTGAGAAAGAAGAACAAAGTAGAAGGGATCACAGTACCTGATATCAGATTGTATTACAAGGCCACGGTAATCAAACAGCCTGGTACTGGCATAAGAACAGGCACATAGATGAATGCAACAGAAGAGAAAGCCTCCCAAAAAACCCATCTCTATGGTCAATAATATTCAACAAAGAGAGCAGAAGTAAAAAAATGGATAAAAAATAGCCTCTTCAACAAATGGTACTGGGAGATCTGGACAGCTACATTAAAAAAAAAAATGAAACTCAACCACCAACTTACAACATACACAAAAATAAACTCAAGGTGGATAAAAGACTTAAATATAAGACACCATAAAAGTCCTAGAGGAGAACATAGGTGGGAAAATCTCAGTTATTTCATGCAGCAATATTTTCACTGATATGTCCCCTAGAGCAAGTGGTATAAAGGAAAGAATAAACAAATGGGATCTCATCAAAATAAAAAGCTTCTGCACAGCTAAAGAAAACAGCATTAAAATGAAAACAGAACCAACTGTATGGGAAAACATATTTGGCAATGATAACTAGGACAAGGGTTTGATCTCCAAAATATGTAAAAGACTCACACAACTCTACTCCAGGAAGACAAACAACCCAATTAAAAAATGGGCAAAGGTCTTGACACAGACACTTCTCCAAGGAGGACATACAAAGGGCCCAGAGACATATTAAAAGATGCTCAGCATCACTAGCCATCAGAAGGATGCAAATTAAAACCACAATGAGATACCACTTCACACAGGTCAGAATGGCCTTCATAAACAAATCAACAAAAAGTGTTGGAGAGGCTGTGGAGAAAAGGGAACCCTAATACACTGCTGGTGGGAATGCAGACTGGTACAGCCTCTGTGGAAAACAGAATGGAATTTCCTCAGAAAACTAAAAATGGAACTTCCTTTTGACCCACAATTCCACTGCTGGGGTCATACCCTAAGAACACTGAAATACCAATTCAAAAGTAACTATTCACCCCAATGTTCATAGCAGCCCAATTTACAATAGTCAAGTACTAGAAGCAACCTAAGTGCCCATCAGTAAATGGCTGGATCAAAAAACAGTGGTACATTTACACAATGGAATACTATGCAGCGGATTGAAAGAAGGAGCTCTTACTCTTAGTGACAGCATGGATGGTTCTGGAGAGCATTATGCTAAGTGAAATAAGCCAGGTGGTGAAAGACAAATACCATATGATCTCACTTTTAAGTGGAACCTAATCAACAAAACAAACAAGCAAGCAAAATAGAACCAGAGTCAATGAAGTAAAGAACAAACTGACAGTAACCAGAGGGGAGGTGGGAGGTGATATGGAGGGAAAAGAGAGATGTGTTTTCAAGAATATGTATAAAGGACACATGGACAAAATCAAAGGGGAGTAGGATGAAGGGTAGGAAGTGGGGATGGCTGGGGTGGGGGAAGTGGTGCAGGGAAAGTGGAGACAACTGTATTTGAAAAATAATAAAAAAAAATTGCTCAAAAAATAAAAAAGGCTCTCTTGGCAATGAGACAATCTCCATATTCAAGGTGTGGGGGAAAAGCTCTCAGAGCAGAAAAGCAAATGTTAATTATCCTTCTTCCAAACATAACATTATGCCAAGATGTCATATTTAATAAACTCATGCAATTTTATAATATTTACATTTAATGTGGAACACTTGTATGCTTTTGGTGTTTAATATAGCCCAGGAAAGCTAGAATTAACTGATGATAACTCACAATTGTCATCTGTGCTCTCAAAGATATTCTCAGTGGCCTCAGGTCTTTCCTTTCAAGTGGAACCTATTCAACAAAACAAGCAAAATATAGCCAGAGCCATTGACATTAAGAACAAACTGACAGTAACTAGAGGGGAAGTGGGAGGGCTATTGGGGGAATTAGAGGGAAGGGTTGTCAAGGAACATGTTTAAAGGACACATGGACAAAGCCAAAGGCTGGTAGGATCGAGGGTGAGAGGTGGAGATGGCTTGGGTGGGGGGAGTGTTGGGGGGAAAAAGGAGACAACAATACTTGAATAACAATTAAAAAAAGGTAAAAAAGAAAAAGAAATTCATGCCATTTTGCACTGCTGAGTTCAGAAATAATCTTTTTTATCTCTGTCTTTAAATAATATTATACTACTTTACATACAGTATAAAAACTTTTTAAACAGAACACTTACCTTTTTCTAACCTTTTGGCTACAATTGTCATACTTTTAGCTTACCAAAAAAGTCTTTATTTTGCCCTGTTTAAGAATACTTCAATTGCATACAGAATTGTGGATTGAGTTTATAGATGCATATATATATACATATATATGTATATATACACACACACATAAAATCTTTTTATTTTATTTTTTTTTCTTAAAATGCCATTCCATTGCCACTTGACCTCCATTGTCTCTAACTAGAAGTCCATATCCATTCTATTCTTTTTGTGTTTTTACTCTGGTGGCTGTCAAGTTTTTCCTGGAATATTAATTATGGTATGCTTGAGTGTGATTTTCTTTGCATTTATTCTTGCTAGGTTTATGTCTCTCATAAAATTAAGACTTTGGAAAACCATATTTGGGAACATTATAAAATTTTTGTAGACACTTAGATTTGCCATTAGATTTTTTACGACCAAAGTACAGAACTCTATTTCTTTTGTTCAAAATTATACTGTTTGTAACAAGTGCCTAGCATATTGCAGGTGGTAATAATTATTGAATGAATTAATATTAAACCAGGTTAGCACATCATGATGCAATTTAATAAATGATACTGAAAACCTTATCTTGATTAGCTGAGTAAGAAAAGGTTAATTTTTTTAATGTACCCTATTTCAAACTTTCATCTGCAATTAGTTCCTATATGAATGATATCCATTCCCAAGTTTCCAAGTAACAGATTTCAATCTACTATTCATTTATAACCAAAAATTCATTTGTTGAAAAGATTACTAAGATTCAATATTGGACATGACAAGAAATATTTGTAAAATAAATAAGAATACCCCCACAAATGGTGAATAGATAGGGACAGGAAATTTATCAAAGATTTAAAATATACCAGAACCTTTACTAGGTTCATTCAAATAAACTATTTAACCATTTTTTTAAACCTGTACAGCCACACAATGAGAGGCAAGGTCTTACTCTAATTTTATACATAAGAAAATTGGGACTGAAAAATGTCAAAGTTCATACAGCTAGTTAAATGACAGGGTTGGAGTCAGCTCCTATGTAGCTTCAAGCCCAAGACCCTTCTCTACAATATTTTTTTCTTGTTTTTGAAACTTTGTAATTGTTGTTTTCTGTTTGGGTCAGCATTCCATCCTTTTCTTCTCACAATATCTTTTAGAAAACAGCTTCAATATAAGATTTTCTTTAACATGTGGTCTTTTAAAGCAAAGAATGCCTGAATATTTTTGTTCTTAAATATGTATTTTTTTACCCTCATTTGCTATAATTGTTTAATCATCCATATATTTCTGTACCATATTTTGTTGCTCTGGCTAGACTATAATTAAAAATAATTTTACAGGGAAGGAAGATGGCGGCATGGTAAGAGGAAGCACATTCCTCTTCCCCCTACACACAGGAGAAAAACCTGGCCAATTTACAGCAGAGCATAGCAAACAGACATCAGAAACACAGCATATTTGAAAACAGGAGATCAAAAATTTCAGTGGACATTGAAAAACCAGATGGTAAGAAGAGTACTCCAGCAGCGCAGAGACCAGGGTGGAGGCTGAGATCCTGGGCCAGTGCTGGCCATAAGACTCTAGGGAGGGAGGGAGCCAGGTCAACCGCTCCCTGCTCAGCCAAACAAGGTTTCAGCAGCACCGGGATAAACCTGGTTGCTTGAAATCTCACAGAGAGGAGTTAAGATCTCACAGCCCTGGGAGGACTGCGTGTCAGAGCTCACGTGACTGTCTGAGCCCACGCGCCATTGGGAACAGCTGAATGGGGATCCATTGGTGCCACAGAAACACCGGTGGTCCTGTGCTGTGGTCTCTCGTTGCCCATGCAACACCAGAGACCTGTGCTGTAGTAGCTCAGTGCCCGCACGCCATTGGGGACCAGCGTGGATGGCTGGGAGATCTTAGACACCTGTGTGCCACTTGGGTGGGGGTCGATTCGTGCATGCATGCACGACAGTCAGCACCCTTGCAGGGAAGGCTGGGAGATCATTAGCGCCTGCCTGCAACTTCGGTAGACATGCTGCCTCAGAAGATAGGCCTGAGACCCTGTGCGGAGAGGCCCTGTGCTAACTCTGAGGACAGTAACCCAAAGATAACTGAGGGCTGAACAGGGAGAAAAGTGATACCATCACCCCTTGGCAACTGCAGTCAGCAAGGCCAAAAAAACTGGTGTGGCAAGATTGATAACAGCAAGAGTAGGTGTTTTTTTGTTTTGTTTTGTTTTGTTTTTTAATTATTTTTTCATTATTTTTATCTTTTTTACCCCTCAACTCCTTTTCCTTCTCGTGACTTCTTTCTTATTCCTTCTTCCTTTCTTTCCAATCTTATCTCTTCTTCCTTTCTCTTTTTTTCTTGTCTTTTTCTTTCTGCTTTTCTTTATTCTTTTCATTTTTTCTTCCTTTCTTTGTTTTCTTCCTCTTCTCTCTTTTTAAATACCTACAAGTGAGACAAAAACAAAACAAAACAAAACAAAAAAACCCTGGAACTATGGAAAGACCACAGTTGGTCCCAAAGAGGGGGCATTTCAACAGCGGAGACACTGGTAGCCGTGAACACAAGGATACCTGAAGGAGACAGCACCACTGAATCTCACAAGTATTCTACCACAGAAGTTCACACCATAAACCCAGGGAGCCAGAACAAATCAATTTAAGAAACTGAGCCTAACAAGAAAAGCCTCAAAATGGGAAGACAAAGAAACAGTCCCCAAATGAAAGAAAAGGAGGAATCCCCAGAAAGAATGCTAAATGAAATGGAGGCAACTCAACTATCAGATTTTGAGTTCAAAGTAATGGTTGTCAGGAAGCTCCAAGAGCTCTCAATGAGCTACCAGAAATGACAGGGAAGCTACGAGGACCTCACTGCAAACTATATCAACATGAAAAAGGAAACAGAAACTATCAACAAGGGCCAAGAGGAAATGGAGAGTACAATTTCTGAACTGAAGAACACAGTGGAAGGAATGAAAAGCAGAATTGATGAAGCAGAAGATCGTATCAGCGAGTTGGAGAACCAAGTAGAAAAAAGCATCCAGAAAGAGCAAGAAAAGGAAAAGAGGCTCAAAAAGAATGAAGAGGGATTAAGAGAAATGAAAGACAATATGAAACGTAATAATATCTGTATAATAGGGATACCAGTGGGAGAAGAAGAAGAGCAAGGGATAGAAAACCTATTTGAAAAAGTAATGATGGAAAACTTCCCTCATTTGATGAGAGAAAAAGTCACACAAATCCAGGAAACACAGAGAGTCCCAATCAAGAGGAATCCAAAGAGGCCCACTTCAAGACACATCATCATTAAAATGGCAAAATTCCAAGAGAGAGGGAGAATCTTAAAGGCAGCAAGGGAGAAAAAGGAAGTAACATACAAGGGAGCCCCAATAAGGTTAGCAGCTGACTTCTCAATGGAAACACACCAAGCCAGAAGAGAATGGCAAGAAATATTCCAAGTAATGAGAACCAAAGGCCTGCAGCCAGGACTACTTTACCCAGCAAGGCTTTCAATCAAAAGAGAAGGCCAAATAAGGAGCTTCCCACACAAAAGAAGTCTAAAATAATACACTGCTACCAAACCAGTTTTGCAAGAGGTGCTAAAGGGACTGCTTTAAGAAAGGAAGAAAAAGAGAGAGAGAGGGAGAGGAACAGAGGTACAAAAATGGCAATGAATAAGCACCTATCAATAATAACCTTAAACATAAATGGATTAAATGCTCCAATCAAAAGGCATAGAGTAGCTGAATGGATAAGAAAGCAGGACCCACACATATGCTGCCTACAAGACACCCACCTCAGCAGAAAAGACTTACACAGACTCAAAGTGAAGGGCTAGAAATAAATTTTCCAAGAAAATGGACAGGAAAAAAAAGCTGGGGTAGCAATACTCATATCAGACAAAATAGACTTCAAAAGAATGGCCATAAAGAGAGACCCAGAAGGTCACTTCATAATACTCAAGGAAAGAATCCACCAGGAAGACATAAACATTGTAAATATATATGCACCCAACATAGGAGCACCTAAATACATTAAGAAAATCTTAGAGGACTTCAAGAAAGATATTGACAGCAACACAATTATAGTAGGGGATTTTAACACCCCACTGTCAAAAATGGACAGATCTTCTAAACAAAATATCAACAAAGATATTGTGGCATTGAACAACACTCCAGATGAAATGGACTTAAGTGATATAGATAGAGCCCTTCATCCCAAAGAAACTAAATACATATTTTTTTTCAAGTGCACATGGAACATTCTCAAAGATAGACCACATGAGAGGACAGAAAACTAGCCTCAACAAATTCAAGAAAATTGAAATCATACCAAGCATTTTCTCTGACCACAAGGGACTGAAACTAGAAACCAACCCCAAGAGGAAAAACCCAAAGAGCCCAAAATCATGGAGATTGAATAGCATGCTATTAAACAATCAGTGGGTCAAGAATGAAATTAGGGAGGAAATCAAAAGTTTCTGGAAACAAATGAAAATGAACTCACAATGCCCCCAAATTTATGGGACACAGCAAAGGCAGTCCTCAGAGGGAAGTTCATAGCGATACAGGCCTACCTAAAAAAGATAGAAACATCTCAAACAAACAACTTAAACCTACACCTACAAGAACTTGAGGAACAGCAACAAAGACAGCCCAGAGCAAGTAGAAGGAAGGAAACAACCAAGATCAGAGCAGAATTAAATGACACAGAGACTAAAAGCACAATTCTAAGGATCAATGAATCTAGGAGCTGGTTCTTTGAAAAGTTAAACAAAACTGACAAGCCTTTAAGCAGGCTCATTAAGAAAAAAAGAGAAAGGACCCAAATAACACAATCAGAAATGAAAGAGGAGAGATTACAACTGACATCACAGAAATACAAAGAACTGCAAGAAATTACTATGAAGAACAGTATGCCAAGAAATTTGAAAACCTAGGTGAAATGGACAAGTTTCTAGAAAAATATAATCCCCCAAAACTCAATGAAGAAGAAGCAGAAAACCTGAACAGACCAATAACAGCAGATGAACTTGTAGCAGTAATCAAAAAACTCCCAACACACAAAATCTCAGAACCAGATGGTTTCACAGGAGAATTTTACAAAGCATTTAAGGAAGAGCTAACCCCTATCCTTCACAGACTTTTTGAAGAAATCCAAAATGATGGAAGACCCCCAAACTCTCCTTATGAAGCCAGCATCACTCTAATCCCCAAACCAGATAAAGACATAACAAAGAAAACTTCAGGCCCATATCGCTGATGAACATAGACGCTAAAATACCCAACAAAATATTGGCAAACCGCATCCAACAATGCATTGAAAAGATAATACACCATGACCAAGTGGGATTCATCCTACGGATGCAAGATTGGTTCAACATTCACAAATCAGTAAATGTAATACATCACATAAACAAAAGCAAAGACAAAAATCACATGATCATATCAATAGATGCAGAAAAAGCATTTAATAAGGTACAGCACCCATTTATGATAAAAACACTCAGCAAAGTGGGAGTAGAGAGAGCGTTCCTCAAGATAATAAAGGCCATATATGAGAGACCTACAGCCAACATCATACTCAACGGGCAAAAACTAAAATCTTTTCCACTAAGATCAGGAACAAGACAAGGTTGTCCACTTTAACCACTTCTATTCAATATAGTATTGGAAGTATTGGCCATAGCGATTAGACAAGAAAAGGAAATAAAAGGCATCCAAATTGGAAAGGAGGAAACAAATCTATCATTGTTTGCAGATGACATGTTAGTGTACATAGAAAATCCTATAGACTCAGCCGAAAAGCTGCTCGACCTAATAAATGAATTTGGCCAAACAGCCAGATACAAAGTCAATGTCCAGAAATCAAAGGCATTTTTGTATACCAACAATGAAAAAGCAGAAGCAGATATCAAGAAAAAAATCTCATTTGTTATAGCAAAAGGAAAAATAAAATACCTAGGAATAAACCTAACCAAGGAGGTAAAAGACCTGTACACAGAAAACTGCACAACACTGAAGAAAGAAATCAAGGAAGACAGAAACAAATGGAAATATGTATCATGCTCATGGATTGGAAGAATTAACATCATCAAAATGGCCATATCACCCAAAGTGATTTATAGATTCAATGCAATCCCTACTAAAGTACCAATGACATATTTCACAGAAATAGAATAAACATTTTAGAAATTTATATGGAACCATAAATGACACTGAATAGCTGCAGCAATTTTGAGAAAGAACAAAGTAGGAGGGATCCCAATACCTGACACCAAACTGTATTACAAGGTCACTGTAATCAAAACAGCCCGGTACTGGCACAAAAACAGGAACATGGACCAGTGGAATAGAACAGAGAGCCCAGAAATAAACCCAATTCTCTATGGTCAAGTAATATTTGACAAAGGAAGCAGCAACATAAAATGGAGTAAAAGTAGCCTCTTCAACAAGTAGTGTTGGGAGAATTGGACAGCTACGTGCAAAAAAATGAAACTTGAACACTAGCTTACACCATACACAAAAATAAATTCAAGGTGGATAAATGATTTAAATATAAGCTGTCACACCATTAAAGTCCTAGAGGAGAACATAGGCAGGAAAATATCAGATATTTCACGCAGCAACATTTTTACTGATATGTCCCCTAAAGCAAGGGACATAAAGGAAAGAATAAACAAATGGGATCTCATCAAAATAAAAAGCTTTTGCATGGCTAAAGAAAACAGTATTAAAATAAAAAGAGAGCCAACTATATGGGAAAACATATTTGCCAATGATACCTCAGACAAGGGTTTAATCTCCAAAATATATAAAGAACTTACATGACTCCACTCTAAGAAGACAAGCAACCCAATTAAAAAATGGGCAAAGGACTTGAACAGACACTTCTCCAAGGAGGACATACAGAGGATCCAGACACACATGAAAAGATGCTCAACATTGCTAGCTATCAGAGAAATGCAAATTAAAACCACAATGAGATACCACTTCACACCAGTCAGAATGGTGATCATAAACAAAGCAAGAAACAACAAGTGTTGGAGAGGTTGCGGAGAAAAGGAAACCCTAGTGCACTGTTGGTGGGATTGCAGACTGGTACAACCACTATGGAAAACAGTATGGAAATTTCTCAGAAAACTAAAAATGGATCTATCTTTTGAGCCAGCAATTCCACAGGTAGAATTATATCCTAGGAACCCTGAAACACCAATCCAAAAGAACCTATGCACCCCAATGTTCATAGCAGCACAATTTACAATAGCCAAGTGTTAGAAGCAACCTAGGTGCCCATCAGTAAATGAATGGATCAAAAAACTATGGTACCTTTACACAATGGAATTCCATGCAGCAGAAAGAAAGGAGTTCCTACCCTTCGTGACAGCATGGATGAAACTGGAGAGCATTATGCTAAGCGAAATAATCCAGGAGGTGAAAGACAAATACCATATGATCTCACCTTTAACAGGAACCTAATCAACAGAACAAACAAACAAGCATAATATAACCAAAGACACTGAAATTGAGAACAGGCTGACAGTCACCAGAGAGGGGAAGGTTGGAAATTTCAGGGGAAAAGGGGAAGGGTTTAGAGCAATAGGTATAAAAGACACAGGGACAAAAGCTGAAGGGGGTGGAAATGGGAGGGAGCTGGGGAGGGCTGGGGCAGTGGGCTGGGATGGAAGTAGAAGACAGAAAACTGTACAAGAACAATTAAAATAAAATTAAAAAAATAACAATCTTATTTTAAAAATGTAAGAAAATAAAATTAGGACTGTTTTGGCTAATATCACTTTAAATATTTTTCATATATATGGAAAATATACATAGTTATATATTATACATAATATATATGATATATAGTTTATATATATATAAACTATACATATTTATAGTTTCCTTTTCTGCTCTTTCTGGAATCCCATTTAAATGTATGTTTTTGCTTCTATTTCATCTCATAAGACTTGTGGAGCTAATCAGGTAATGCTCTGTTGTGGTCTGAAGCCAGCCACTTGGTGTGTTGTTTCTTGGCTGTCAGGAGATTCCGTTGTAGATCAATGTTAAGCACTGCCCATGACTGGCCCTGGGTTACCTGTTAGAAGATACAAAGTGTTCCATGGTTGGTAGCTGACTCTAAGGGGCCTGGGTGCAAGTACACAGGGTCAAGCTATGTGACAAGGCCTACTACCACCAGTACTGGGCTTCAGACATGCCAGCAAAGACCCAAGGAACCCTGAGACCTGCTGTCACCTGTCAGCTACCCATTAAATTTAGCCACTGAAAGAATCTCAAAAACTCTTTTCCATATCTTGACTATTGTAAATAATGTTGCAATAAATATATTGGGGCATATATTTTTTCAAGTTAGGGTTTTAACAAATTATTAAGAAAATTAAAAGGTTACATTGATGTAGGCATATACTTATAATATACATGTGCAGTATTATAAACATATCAAGTATTTTCATAGTAATATATTGATTCAATGCAAACAAAATAAAAACCTGTGTGTGTGTGTGTGTGTGTGTGTGTGTGTGTGTGTGTAAATTGAGAAATTCTTATAAAACTTGCATGGAAATGCAAAGTGTAAAAAATGACTAAGAAATTTTTGAAGTAAACTTGTTCTTACTTTCCAATACCATGACTAGAAATTTTTAAATGCATTTTTCAGTACTGGTGAAAGTTTATACAGACAGAATAATTTAAAAATACCTCAAATTCAAGGACATACTTAAGCCTCTGAGAATTTGTCTCAACTGACTGTGTCTGAATTGTCTCTACACTGTATCTCCTTGGGACCCAATAGCCGCAGCCTACTAAAACCACCATGGGCATTTCATCTCAAGGGAAAGGAATTAATGTGGTTGATTTCATCCCTTGTCAGGGAATGGGAAATGGAGAAGCCCATATGATCTATCTCCTAGGAATACAAGAAACTACATAAATGTTTTCATTTCACCTCTTACAGAACTTCTCCCAGGCTAGAATTGTACTTGCTTCCTTTTAAAGAGATAATTCCCACTACTCCTAAAGCAAGAGACAGAAGACGTTTGGTAAGTAAAGAACTGTAGTCAATCAGGGAAGAGGAAAGCCCTACACTGGCTCTATGATTTATTAAATAAGGTAGCCTTGCATTTATCCATTGGCCAAGTCAGGTCTGTGCCCTTGAAAATGTGACCCTAGTAAAAGGAGCCCTTCTGACAGCATTGATTCCATAATAAATTGACAGATCTTGGCAGAAAGCTGGTGATTTCAAGTGTGGACCAACTAAAGTGGTCATTACTGCAGCAGGGAATTCAACAGAAAAGCTTTGGGGGTGATGGAACTGAGGTCAGGATAGGTTGTGACTGAGGCAGCAGGATATTTTCATTTGATACCCTCTTTGTAGTTTTAATATTTAGTGGCTTATTTTCCTCCCTTTTAAATTTATTCTCAGAGATCCAGAGAAAATGAGTTTCTTGTCAGGAGGCTGTGAGTCTGTGTTCCAAGAGATGGGGTTGCAGTGTAGCCTAAATTACAAAGACATTTTTGGATTTTCTCAATCTATCTGATTTTCATGCCACAGGAGATGATGTCACAATCACTTTAGGGAGGATTTCATGAACTCCATTATCATTATGCTAACAAGCTCAGTGCCTGTAGGAGTTTAGTCTGCATCAGACCTGGAGATATAGCAAACTATACATTCTTATGGATGTGGGAAAAGAGGTGGGGGTAGGGTGAAGACTGCCTCTGGACAGTGGGAGCTAGTTACATTCCTCCTAGTTAGACGCTTCATTCACTTTGGCTACCTAAGGACTCTGGCAATGACAGAAGCATTTTCTGAATGAGAGAATCTCACTTTGTTAAACTCTGGGGATCTGGCAAACATATCATAAATGTTATGTCTCAATCCAGTCTTTTCCCCTTGTGCACAGAATTACAGATTCTTGCCAAATGCAATAATATAGAGCTGTTTTAGCTTATCCATAAAAATCTACTTTCTTTTCTTAAAGGCTTTTTGAATGACTTCGTAAATATGTTGGGAGGGTAAGAACTAAATTTCTCCAAAACTGGTCTCAGGATGGCTCAGGTTGTGCTGGCCTTCTCCATTGCTTCACTCCTGGTATCACCATTACTGATTCTCTTCTCAAAAATACTTATAAAATAGATCACAGAATAGAGTTAAATCTCAAAGGATATTTTCAATGCAAAAGGCACCTTCAAAGGCAGGTTCTATTCAGTGCAAATCTGGAGATTCCCAAAGATGGGTTCCAAGTCCTACAGACTACAAATGAAAACATTGGGGCCCAACATCATTATTATTCTTTATTTTATCTCTATGAAGTGAGAATCTGCTTTGCTTGACTTTGCCTAAACCAAATCACATTGGCTAATATCTGTTATAGGGGTGTTGCCAGTCTGACTAATGGGTAGAGCTTCCCTACTAATGTTAGGAAACAGAGATCCTCCAAGGTTGAGGGCATTGCCCCTGGAGCCATAAATCATCCTCTGAGCTCACTGCTCTCTGCCTGAGTCAGGGGAGTGCTGCTCTCTTGTCCCTGAGCACTTTCTAGTAGATACATTCTATTATTAAATTCATATCCCAGTAAGCATCTATCCTAATCTGAATTGTATTTTAATATTATGCATAAAAAGCTCCCATACCACCCACAGCACCAGAATCTGTCCTTTAATTTTCCTTCCCTTTTCATTATTTTTTTCTACGACTTTATTGAAACTCTTCACCTTATTTTATTGAATCCATTGTCTGAAACATAGTATGTTCTCTGTAAAGTTCCATTATTCCCCATTTAATATTTTAATCTCTCTCTTTCTTCTCTTCATGAATATTTTTGAAATTTGATTCTGGACTTATTCTACATAATCTGCATTAAGATAGGAACACAGTTATTTAGGTTTAATCACATGAAATTGCTTACCTACAAAAATGACCTTTTCTTATGGTTTATGTAGAAATATATTATATATATGGAAATGAAGGGCTAATGGCAAAGAAAGGGGACAATAATGGGTCAATTCTATAGGTGCCAGGTCATCCAGGGGACAGGAGGTACTTTGCATGTAGGCACCCTGAATGTGATAGTTGCAGTCTTTAACCATGTCCAGTACCAGAGTGGAATTGTTGTCTTTCATAGCCCATTCTGACGTCTGATTTGTCCTTAGGGATCAAAAGCCAGTGGATCTTACACTGAAGAGATCATGTATAACCTGAGCTGTTACAACCCCAGTTCCTTTATCCTTGTGGGAATACCTGGCCTGGAGAAATTCCACATATGGATTGGGATTCCCTTTTGTGTCATCTATGCTGTGGCTATTGTGGGCAACTGCATC
>PVKU01010764.1:0-49101 GCA_004027475.1 Anoura caudifer | reverse complement strand
CCCACCCACATTCCCCCCTTTAGTTCATGCCCATGTGTCATAAGTTCTTTAGCTTCTACATTTCCCACACTATTCTTGCCCTCCCCCTGTCTATTTTCTACCTACCATCTATGCTACTTATTCTCTGTACCTTTCCCCCCTCTCCTCCTCCAACTCCCCTGTTGCTAACCCTCCATGTGATCTCCATTTCTGTGTTTCTGCTCCTGTTCTAGCTGTTTGCTTAGTTTGCTTTTGTTGTAAGTGTGGTTGTTAATATCTGTGAGTTTGCTGTCTTTTTCCTGTCCTATTTTTTTATCTTCTTTTTCTTAGATAAGTCCCTTTAACATTTCATATAATAAGGGCTTGGTGATGATGAACTCCTTGAACTTGACCTTATCTGAGAAGCGCTTTATCTTCCCTTCCATTCTAATTGACAGCTTGGCTGGATAGAGCAATCTTGGATGTAGGTCCTTGACATTCATGACTTGGAATACCTCTTTCCAGCCCCTTCTTGCCTGTAAGATCTCTCTTGAGAAATCAGCTGACAGTCTGATGGGAACTCCTTTGCAGGTGACTGTCCCCTTATCCCTTGCTGCTTCTAGAATTCTCTCCTTCATTTTAATCTTGACTAATGTAATTATGATGTGCCTTGGTGTGTTCCTCCTTGGGTCCACCTTCTTTGGGACTCTCTGAGCTTCCTGGACGTCTATTTCTTTTGCCAGATGGGGGAAATTCTCCTTTATTATTTATTCAAATAAGGCTCTGGTGAGCTTTTGCACTGAAGACTTAGTTTCTTCATGGCTATTGGCCACCCTTAGCTTTTTGCCACTTGGGCTTTTCTACAGTGCAGCCACAACATGGTAGATTGTTTCATCTGAATGAGAAAGCAAGAAGCAACAGAGAGGGCAAGTGCAAGCAGGATGGAAGTCACTGTCTTTTATAATCTAATTTTGGAAGGGACATCCTAGCACTTTTGCTGTATTCCATCCATTAGAAGCAAGTCTCTAGGTAGATCTTACACATAGGAAAGTGGATTATGCCAGGATGTGGGAATCCCTGGGAGCCGTTTTAGAAGCTTAGTGCTATGTACCATCTTTTTGGGTGGGGGTACATATATTATGAGGCACACAACACACTGTTATCATTTTTGTTTTAAAAAGACAATTTTTGGATCTCTTTATTCTTTTGTTTAGGCCCTGATTTCTATCCAGTATCATTTTCCTTCTGCCTGAAGAATTTCCTTTGACATGTCTTACATTGCTTCTCTCCTGACAGCATATTCTTTCCGCTTTAGTGTTTCTGAAAAATCCTTACTTTGCCTTTGCTTTTGAAAGTTATTTTAGCTGGTTGTGGAATTCTACATCCACAGTACTTTAGACTGTCAGTCTACAATTTCAGTACTTTAATGCTGTTGCTTCATTTTCTTCTGATTAGCATTGTTTCTAGTGAGAAGTTTGCTGTAATTTTTATCTTTGTCCTTTATTAATTTTGTCTTTTTTTTTTCTGGCTGCTTTAAAGACTTTCTCTTTTTCACTGGTGTTAAACAATTTGATTAAAATGTGGCTTGTTGCAATTTTATTTGTGTTTCTTTTTGTTTGAGGTTTTCTGAACTTGTTAAATTTCTAGGATTATAGTTTTCATCAAGTTTGGGGAAATTTCAGTCATTAGGTCTTTAAATATTTTTTCTGTACCCCCACTGCCTTTGAGGACATGCACGTTAGGCCAGCTGAATTGTCCCACAACTGACTGCTGCTTTGTTCATTTAATTTTTAAGTCTTTTTTCCCCTCACTGTCTCATTTCAGAAAATTTCTATTGCTTTTCTAGTATATGAATTTTTCAGATATACTAATATACTATAGTATATATATACTAATATACTAATTTTTCTTATGCCGTACCAGGCCCTGTTAGTCCCATTTAGTATATTTTTCATATGAGACATTGTAATTTTCTTCTCCATAGACTTGATTTGGCTCTTTTGAATATCTCCTACATCTCTCCTTAAAATGCTAATTTTTTTCCACTGTCTTCTTGAACATATGGAGTATATTTACTATAATTATTTTAATGTTCTTCCCTGCTAATTCTATCACCTATATCATTTCTAGGTCTGGACCTATTAGTTACTTTTTTCCTCATTATGAATTGTATTCTACTGCTTCTTTACATGCCTGGTAATTTTTTATTAGGTGATGTTGTAACTTTTTATGTTGTTGGGTGTTCATTTTTCTCTATTGTTTTAACTATTTTTGAACTTTGTTCTGGAATATGATTAAATTAGTTGGAAACATTTTTATCTTGGCTTTAGTTATTATCCTTGTCAAATACTTAGTGGCAAATTAACAGCACCAGAGGGCCTCAAACTGGAATTTATGTGCCAAATATTTTAAAGGTGAATAGAAGTGAAAAACTGCCATCTGACAAAATTAGTCTGATCATCCTAATTACTATGCTTGATTGACACCCCCTATTTTGGCTTTCTCCCTGCCTTCTGATCTGAAGCTTCCACACTCTGCTGGGATTTCCACTGTCTTCTCAGTTCAGCTGGTAGCAACCTGTGACTTTCTAAGACTCTCCTTGGATGGTTCTAATTCTCCATCTTTTGGATCACAGATAGAGCCTGAGGTTCCTCGCACAGTTTCCACATATCTAAGTTTCATCTTTGGCTAGATCTGGGTTGGTCTGAGGCCAGCAGTATTCTGGAGGAGCTCCAGAATCCCTATTACCAAATCCCTATTTATGCTGTAGTTGTAAAATGCTTCCTCCTTCTAGCTGGAAAAACTGGTTTGATAGATGAAGATATCAATAAAATTACTATCTCACAGGTGAAGGTCACTCCATTCAGGGCCAATGGCTGTGGCTCCCCGGTCTTGCTTGAATTAAAAACCCTGTCAATGGATGTGCTATTCATTTCCTTGCAGATTCTTTGCTCTCGGCTCAGGCTTAATATATTCACCTTCTCATTTTCCCTGCCAATCTGATCCTTCCCCTGTGGTCCTTATTTTCATTAATGGTGGCTTCAGTCTCCTGATTAGATGAGCACAGAGCTCAGGAGTCAGCTTCAGCACCTTGGTTTCCTACTATTTTCACCCAGTCTGTATCCTAGTCCCAACAGTTTCACATTAATGGTGTCCCCTGCATGTTAATGAATTCTGACACTCTAATGGTTCTCTCATTCATTTTATCCTCTACATTCCCGATACCACTCCCTTGCCTCTAGCATCACCAATCCATCTCACACAGTATTTCCAGGTAAAGCTCCCTGATGGATGGCCTGCTTATGTGAATTCCCTCTTCCAAAGTTTCAGTAGTTCCCACTGTCTATAAAACTAAATCCAAGGCAATCCTCCAACACTGAAGGTCCCTTTTTCAGTGCTTTTGGCTTCTGTTACCTTTGTAATCTTAGCCATCTTGCCTCACCTGTCATCTCCAGCCAAACTGAACTTCTAGCTTCTCCCAGAATTCCCTTAGGCCCATTTATGCCTGTTTACACCTATGAATCTGATCTTTAAGGTCCAGCACATACGCCAACTCCTTTATGTCATTTTGTTAATGTTTCTAGCCAGAAGTAATAGCCATACACTTATGCTTAGAACAGTACCTGGCAAACAAGACATATTTATTTGATGAATGAATGACTCTTTCTCTTTTACACTTTCATAACTTTTAGTATTTGTTCAATAGCATTTTTGTCATCCTTCCGTGCATCTGACTTTAATTCCTTTCAAAACATTGGTGCACCAATTAGTTAATTCATTCAACAAAAAGTGACTGACCACCCATGATGTGCAAAGGGCCCATGCTATGGAGTTAACTAATAGTGGTTGTTTCTCCCATGGAAGTGTGAACGTGTCCAGTGTACACATGGGCATCTCTCCCATGGCCCTGTGAACGTGTCCACTGCATACATGGCTGTTTCCTCCCACAGTGAGGTTTCCAAGGAAAAAGACCACATCTTATTCCTCCTGGCTTGATTCATGATGCCCAGCATAGGACTTTGCATGACACACAGTAAATGCTGAATTGAATAGAAATGGATTTTTTTCTGAATTAGTGAAATAAACACAGTTCACACAACAGTCAGGATCCTGACTATCTGTTTATGTCTGAAATACTTGAAAGGAGGACAAAGATCTTTTAATATCCTTGGAGGAAGTAGGTGCTGACTTGCTTCCGTGTATCTGACTTTAATCTCTTTCAAAACAGAATAGAACTCCGTTCTTATTGATCAATCATAAGGGAACACAAAAAACAACTCAGTCTGTCAAGTTTACCTTCTTTGAAAGGTAATCAAGCTAAGTGGGCAGCAGAGTTCTTTTAATTTTTTATTTTTTAATATATTTTTCCTGTGCAGCAGACTTGAAAACAGCATAATTTTATCTCTTGATCTTGACATAACTTGGCTTGAATAACAACTAAAATATTTTATATTTTAATGTACAAAATGAATATTTGGTGTAGCTATTGTTTCAAAATTAAAAGGAGTCATTACAAATAATTTTACTTCATGATCTTCTTATATACTACTTAAAATAGGATTTAATTTTCACACATGTGTCCTTAATATCATTGCTGTTTAGGAACAAGACTACTAGAACATTCACTCTCTTTCGTTCATAACTATGAATATTTATAGTATATACAAAAGTGTTATGAAAATTCTGTGTCATTTCAAAGGAATAGGCCCCTGTAGTTACCCCTAAACAATGAGTCCTGTCCTTCAACCACAGCTGACTGGACCGGGTAGACGCTTGACCGATTTACCGAAGCTGGCCCAGTGAGATACCTTCCTCCAGAAATTGTATTTGTGACTGAGATACCAGGTAGTCTGTTAGAATTAACATTTAAATTGGGAGGGCATCTTCCCATGTGCGTAAACTAGAAAGGAAAGTCAATTTGCAGATGAAAGGGAATGAAGCAACCTGAAAGAGAAGCACAAATAATATTGAGAACTTAGTAAGTGTTAGGTACTATCTCATTTACTCCTGTTAGAACACAGCTCAACTCAAGTGCTTATAGTGAAGAGGCAAAGAGAGATTAATGGAAGGCAGAGCAGGGGTGCGAATCCAGCAGTCGGAGCCCGGAGCCCGGAACCCAGTTTGTCAGTGTGGGTTGCTCTGCCCTGGACAGCAGAGTGGGGGTGGGGGTGGGGGCCTCGTGACTTGGGCGACAGAGTACTGGCTTCCTTATCAAGAGATTTCTTCATCTTGCCTCAGACTTGTCTGAATTTACTGCCTTTGGATATTATAAGGAAGACCTTATAACTGAAATTATAAGAATTTTCCATTAAATTCTCCCTCTTTGCTTAAAAACCTTCAGGGGTTTCAGTTACCTGCAGCCCAAAAGTCACATACAACAGCACTGCCTTCTTTATTTACACCCCCTGTGTCAGACCTGGCTTTATCATCCAAGTTCACGTGCACATACTCCCATTCCCATTTCCACGACCTCCTCTGCTGCGTGTGCTGCTTTCTACACATACACAGCCACACAGCATGTCTCTGCACCTGCTTCTGCACTGTACATACAGGCCAGTTGCTTGTTTGTGGAAATGTAGAGAGAAAAATGTAAAAGGGTTTGGAAGAAGATGTTTTGGACTTTGTTTAATTGATGGGCTTGGTTAAATTACGAGGAAATATTTTATTGTGAGTTGCTGTTCATAACATCTGCAATTAATGCTTTTAGTGTAATTAGGCAATTCGAATATAAACTGAAGAAGAGTAATTAAATCTGTATTTTGCCTTTCATACTGCAAAGGGAAACTTTCACAACAACAGGGAGACGTTAAATCTGGCCAAATCCATTTTTTTTTTTAACCAGGAGTTTTGGCAAACTTCTGCTGGCATCTAAACATTTGTAAATCTTTAAATGGATTATGCATGGCAGGCCCTACGCATTGCAAAAATGCCATCTTTTAGCATTATTGTTATTAGAGGAAGAAGAAAACACAATGAATTATTTTATCAGTATATAATTTAAGTCTGGTCCTTGTGGTTCTTGCCTTCTTGCTGAATAAGATGAGGCAATTGTATGTTGTTTGGGCTCTGCGCTCGGACAGCTCAGGTTTAAATCACTGCTCACCTCCTAGTTGCTATGCAACGTTGAGCAGGTTACTTTTGACCTTGGGTGAGTTACTTTGTTACTTTCTTCCTTTGAGCCTCAGTTTTTTCATGTGTAAAATGGGGTAGTAGACATACCCACTTCATAGGATGGTAATGAGGATGAAAGGGACAACCCATTGTTAGAACAGGTGGTCTGCCATAGCCCAGGAGTCCGTACACTTCCCACCGTGTGTGCCCAACTACAAGCCTGAATGATCCTCTGACACTGAGCCATTTCTGTAGCTAGTCACACAGCCAATTAAGTAGGTCAAAGGGACCTAGAGCGCCTGCCATCTCACTATTGGCTTCCCAGGGGGAGGCTGGCTGGCTCACTACTTGCCATAAAAGGTGTTGAGCCCTTGGTCCTGGATTCCTCAGCTGCAGCACAAGTGCCAACAGGGGCATCATCTGGTCCCATTGTGTCCTGTGGGACTTAGTGGCAGAGGAGCTGGCCCTGCCATGTGATGCTCTTGGCTGTGCTGTAAATAAAAATCACCTTGCTCTTATCCATTGAGTCTCATTGTCTACATTCAGCAACTATGGAGTTTTGGCAAGCCAGTCTTCCTCTTGCTGCTTACTCATGCCTTTTGGATGTTTTATGGAGTCTTATTACCTCTTGCCATCCTCTATGACAGGAGTTGGCAAGCTTTTTCTGTAAGGAACCAGACAGTATTTTAGGCTTCAGGCATATTTTTTTGTGTGTGTTTTTAGAACAACCTTTCAAAAATATAAAAACCATTTTCATTCACAAGTTGAACTAAAATAGGTTGAGGGCTTATAGGACCCCTACTCTTATGAGGCTCGGGTTCTTCCCTGATAGCCACGTAACACACTCAAACACCAGGTTCTAGATTAGCGAACATTCAAAAAGCATTAGCTCTTCTCACACTGCGTGAGTTTTGTTTTGTTATTCTTTAAACATAAGGAAACCTTGGTAGTATTCAAAATAACACTCCCAAATAACGGAGAACTTTCTGGTATGCATATAAAGCACATCTAACACTTCTTTCTACTCTGACAAGTGAATTCTGCTTATTTGGTGACAGAACAATTCTTTATATCAGACTTCCCAATGCGGTGCCAGGAATGGGTGTGTGTGTAGACATGAAGCCCCTCAGCCTTCGGGCAGTGAGACAACTGGCCCCGAACACTCTTTGTCAGCTTCAGTGTGCTATGCAAATATTATCATTTCCTAGGTGTGCCTAGGCATGTCATACGTCATTAAGTACTGCTTCAAGTCATTAAGTTATTGTCTCATAAGGTACAGCTTTGGTATACAACCTGAGGCTTTACACGTTCAGACCACTTGTTTCAACTAGAGTGTGAAAGGCATAGACTCAGAAGTGGTTGGAGGTCTCTCTGCTGATCCCATGTGACCGTGGTAAGGCTTCTCCAACAGGACAGGATATACTAATGTCATACTCACTGGTTAGTTCTTCATGGCCCAGACAGCCTTTGAAGAATAAGATGAATAAAAGCATCCAGGAAGATATCAATGACATAAAGAATAAAGATAACAAAATAGGTCGAGGAGGATGGCTGAAGAGGAGGTGAAGGGTTGAGGGGCAAAGGGAAGCCAGAGTGAACTGGGATTCAGTGTCCACAGATTTCTAGATGCTGGTTCTGGTTAAAAAGACAAACCCTCCAGGGCCCCACCTAAAAAAGTGAAGCAAGGAAAATTCAGGCAAGAGCCATGTGGCACTGCTGCCTTCAGCCTGTCCTCGCGCAGTCTCCGCAGCTCCCCAGGCAGGGGTGTGACTTGGGAATGTCAGTGTTGTCAGGCCTGTGCTGCTCAGAGACAGGGACGTGGACGCTGCCCATGCCCCCTGTTCATCCTCGCACCACCCTAGCCAGGCCCCCGTACCAGTGGCCTGGAGGAGCTATGTGTGAATAATGAAGGACCTGTCAGCTGAAATCACTCTGCCTGTGGCTGTGCTCTGGTCCCAGCAGCGACTGGCACCACCCTGCTAACCAGTGCTGCGGAAGAATGTTTCCAGTACCTCGGACTTCTCAGAAATCTTGAGGAATTTCTCCTGGAAAGAAGCATCTAGACCAGCCTGGGGGGAAAACTGGGATCAGGAGTAAGGTCATTAGAAGGTTAAGCCAGCTGCTCATGAGCTCGACCAATGGAGGAAAGCCAGGGAATGGGCACTTCAGCGAAGCAGAACCCAGGAACTTAGCCCTGGCCTCGCCAACCACCTCCCTTTCACGCAAGCAAACCCAGCTCAGAAGCATGACCTGAAAAGTAGGGGTGATCGGATGTACCATCATTTTCTGCACCGTTAAAAGAGAGGCAAATACTGCCAGTAAACTACAGTTTCAGAGGTGGTAAATGCGAAGAAAGAAGTGGGTGTCTGAGCATTGATGGGATGAAGTCAGCAACTCATCCCCAACACCCGTGCTCAGCCGTAGGTCTGTTTCTGTTTGCCACTATTGTGTGTAGCTTCACTTCACCCATGAGAAACACAGTCTGGAGACTGGGTGACTTACTCAAAGTCCTGAGCTTCTAAGGAGCTAAGGCAGGAAAGGAGACATGTGGCCCCTACGACTCTGTGTGGCCTCTCATTTCAAGGTATTTATCTTTAGCTCTGGAAAAGAAAACTAAATTCATCTGCAGACCATTCACTCTGCTTAGGTTTTGCTTTTGATTTAATAAAAACGGAATTGCTGCCTTGGACACATTTAGACAGGTTGGGAGCACTCTGGGTAGATGTTTGCCAGTGGGGAAGACAGTGCCTCTGGATTGAAAATGGGCTCAGAAAAATCTATAAAGTAGGCAATCCACATGCCTGGCAACAGAAGAGCCACTTATGGCAGGTAGATTTGACATTTTACTCGATCTGGAGTTACTGAATAGTGAGAGACGGCCAAGAACAATTTTATTTCCTGTAGGCCTAGCCCTCCCCTCCACCTCCAAGCTAGCATGCTCAGATCCCTTCACAGCTTCTGTGCTACATGTAAGAGGTAGAAGCTTGCTGCACCTGCCACGAAATGCTCTGGTGGCTGTCACATGCACTCTCCAGCCCAGAAACCCCTCAGTCTTGAGAAGATGGACAAGGCCACACAAGAGGACAGCCGCCTCTGCAGTGCCCAGTCTGGCCAGGTTGGTATCAAGGCACAAATTAGGCTTGGAAGGGAATGATCTGGAATGTCTCATGTGGCTGGTACCCTAGGCACCCCAGATACTGTGAGCCTCCAGTCCACGCACTGTTACTTCCAAGTTTAGCTTAGGAAGGCATGGCCTCTAACTCCTTGTGTCCGACGACCATCCTGTAACTCAGAGCACTCCAACACCTGAATTAGAGGTGAGTGCACACTGGCCACCTGGCTGGGTATGGCCTTGTCTTCTGAGTCTGCCAAATGACTTGGACAATATAATAAGGTTGCATCCACATTCACTTGGCCCCTGTTAGTAGCTCTGGGAGCTCAGCCCACAGCTCTTAAGATGACAGTGTGGTGTGCTACAATCTCAAAACCTGTGGGAAACAAAGCCCACTGCTCCCCAGCCTCTCTCTTGTTGCCCAGGGCCTGAAAGCCAGGTGCTGAGGGGCACCCAAAAGAGAAGCAGTATCCAGGCTGCCTGTGCTGGGACAGGAACAAAGGCATTGCCTCCTCACGCTGCCGTCCAGTCTTCTGGCCCTTATTTCTGTGTGTGTGAAGAAAGGAATTGCAGAGCTGTGCCTTCAGACCAGTTGCTCGAGAAGCACGTGGACCGTGTAACAGTCTGGGTGCTGTGCTATGTTCCCTGCATTTAAGACCCTTCTTGTAGGTTAAGTTGGAGTTTAGGTTTGTGCTTTCCCTCTGGATGCTTGCAAACACACTTTAAGTGACCTAACGCAGCCAGGAAGGGGCCCTCAGTCCTCCAGTACCACCGCAAGGGGCCTGTGAGCTTGGTTCCCTCTGGGGACTCCTGAACGCGAGACAGAGAGGAGGAGGACATCAGCTCGTCTTCCCATTCTCTCCCTCGTCCTCAGGAGAGGCCCTGTGCACATCTCTGTGGCTACCTTGCTCATATCTGCCTGCAAGGAGAGACTAACAGCAAAAACTTGGTTTACAGTGTGCCTGTATTCAGTCTAGTCTGATTCTCTGTCTGGAAGGTTATTTCTATTTTTGAATATGAACAATTTTGGCAAGCCAGCTCCTTATGTACCACTGTCTTTCACTGCATTTCTTTTCTTCTTTTACGAAGAAGTATTTTTGCAACTGTGGTTTTCACTTCTGTGTTGTATATTAGAGCAATATCCAAGCTCTGTCCCCAGAGTTTCAGGCTTATACGCTCTGGTTTAGGGCCGTGACATTGGAATGACACAAAGTTAATCATGTAATTGGAAACATTCTTGATGCATCACAGTATTTCTTAAATATTGGAAAACTCCGCTACTCTCAGAATAAACAGAAACCAAAGGTCCGACTGACCTTTGGAAGGTTGACACCTTTCCCAAACTTAAACTTGGTTAATTCTGTCCAATGAAATTAAGACACATATTTGGCTACTTTTGAGTAATAGGGAGATAGAATTAAATGATCAAATAGTAAAATTCTTTCCTTGGTTCTGGAAAAAATGGATGAAAAATTAGCAAAAGACAGCCTTTTCTCTCTGCTGTCAGCAGAATCCCATCAGGGGGATGGAGGCTGATTTCATAATTAATTACTGTTTCAGTTCATTTAAGGGCCAGTGTTATTTTTCCTTCTTTTATGCACACCAACAAATAATTAGGGTAGGACATATAACAATTTCAAACTTACTTGTGGTTGAGATGGTATGGCATTCAGGAAGAACAAAAGCCTTATTACAGAATACAGCACCCACTATAGGGTGAGGCATAAAACCCGAACAAATTGACTTTTTTATTTCCTGACCTGTACAAACTTAATTATCTAGAACTGATGCTTTAGTAATCTGATTTTCCAAATGATGCAGTGTTCTTTTCCTAAATTTTTCTTGAGACAAATGTTCTAATTTTACTTGTAGCATTTGGGGGAAAGTAAAGTTCAGTGTCTAATTTTGCTGATATATTTAGAGCTATTTTCCTGTGCTTTCTAAGAGACAAAATAGAGTAACAGAAATGGTATAAAATTCTGTAAACAAATTATGGTTGGTTTGCCCTTAAATATTATAAACGGCTGAAAATAAATGAAGTCATAGATATACATTAATTTTATTTTGAAAGCTAGCTAGGATATGGAGTTAAAATTAAAGAGTTTTGCAAGAAGGGAAATGAAAAGAAGGGGGAATACAAAATCCTGCAAAGCCTTCAAAAATAATGAAACACCTGTATTTCCTTGCCAGCGTCTTCTAAGACATTAGAACCGTGTGTTTGCTCCTTTGTCCACTGCGCTGGTGGGAGGCTCAAGTAACGACCAAAGCACTGGGGTATTAGCTGACTATCTGTCAGTGTGTTGCTTAACGATGGCTCTGTTTTGCCCAGTATTCTAACAAATGTTTCACCTTCTTCATATATTGAGCTACCCTCCAAAGAAAAACCACAAGTTAAAGAGCAGGTGAACAAGGGGACCTTACAGGTGGACACGAATTTGGTTGGATTTTATGACCACCTTTCATGTCCTTTCAGAATTTATTTAAGAAGTTGGGAGAGTCAAAATGTGTTAGCTTATGAAATTTTATTTGGCACTAAAACTAAAAAAACAACAAAACCTACAGCTTTGAATTTAAGTTTTCACCAGCTCAGCCCATGCGCCAAAGCCAATCTCCCCCACAGGCTGTCCCCTCCGATGCTCCCCATATGCCACAGCCTGTCTCATTGCAGATGGAGCTCTAAGGGGCCCTGTAGCCTAAGCCAGCTGGAGAAATAGGGCTATTGTGAAGATAATTTTAGGTTAGAATACAGCCCAAAATCTAAAACTGGTTCTGCTTGGAAGTTGTCTGGCTATCCTCATTTTATCACTTGGCTTTCCATGGAGAGACACTACTCCAGGACCTACCCAAATGACAAACAACTATGAGACTCCATCTACACCAAGGAGAATGCGAAGTGGAGATGGAGCTTATCAATTTTTGCAAAGCCCTGTGCACCTGGATATGTTAATGTGAACAAATGTGATGGGCAGGGAAATACAGCCCTTGTGTAGTTTGTCTTCTCCACCCAAACTGGCAGAATTGTAGGACGCATGTTTGCACTCTTTGTAAAGTTATCACATCTGCCTAAGGATCTTTTGACTGCGAAAAAAGGACCTCTGCTTGGGGAAGAAGTTCCTGGTGGGTTGCAGATACCAAACCAAGCAAAAGTATGTGCTGAATCCTGAAAACTTGCTGTTTCCAGACCCACCAGCCAATCAATTTAGAAAGAAATTGGCTCATATAACATAAACGAGGCAATGTCAGTGGCCAAGATCCAGATGCTGGCTGTGAAATCACAGGTGGAGTCCGCTCTCTGGCTACAGCATGCCAAGATTAGAGATGCAACCAAATCATCTGGACAAGACTCAAGCAAAGCTGGTGGCACAGGCACCTGTCCAATTGAAATCAGATGGTATTAGCATGACTGGTGATGACAAAGACTCTCCTTAATCAAACTTTAGTCAGGCTCCTGTGAGCCCTCCTCTAACTTGAGGCTCCCTTCCTCCTCCCCATTCTGTGTTTGGCCTGCACAGCCCAGTGTTATTGAGAATTCTGCCAAGTCAGTTTATTGAGAACCCCCTGCCCCTCTTCACATCTGATCCCCTTTGATACCTGACCAACTTCCTTATCCCCCACCCTTGATACGTAAGTCCTTGGCCTGATTTCCTGTTGCTTTAGCAACAATCTCCTACCACTGATGTCTCCTCTTCGTGATTTGCCATCCATTGGCCCCCTCACTGTGCTCCTTGGCTATGAGTCCCCACGTGTCCTTGCTGGATTCAGAGTTGAGCCCAGTCTCTCTCCTTTATTGTGATGGTATTGCAAGAGTCTTGAATAAAGTCTTCCTTACCATTTTCACAAGTGTCAGAATGAGTTTTTCTTTTTTTAAAATTCATTATTTCTCAATTTATTTTGTCTGTAGTGCTTTCTATGTCTTCTTTTAAAAATTTTTTTTTGTTCAGTTATAGCTGTCCTACCTTTTTCCCTGTTGCTCTCCCCTGTCCCCCTCCACAGTCAATCTGCACCCCATTGTCTGTGCCCATGAGTCCTCCGTTCATGTTCCTTGACTTGCCCCTTCCCCTTTTCTATCCCCTCCCCCATCCCCTCTGATTACTGTCACTTTGTTCTTTATTTCCATGTCTCTGGTTCTATTTGCTCATTTGTTTGTTTTGTTGATTAGCTTACACTTATAGGTGAGATCATATGGTATTTGTCTTTCACTGCCTGGCTTATTTCACTTAGCATAACATTCTCCATTTCCATCCATGCTGTTGTGAAGGGTATCCCATTTACTATAGCAACAAGAAAAATAAAATACTTAGGAATAAACTTAACCAAGGAGGTAAAAGATCTGCACTCACAAAACTACAGAACACTGAATAAAGAAACTAAGGAAGATACAAAAAAATGGAAGCATATACTGTGTTCATGGATTGGAAGAATTAACACCATTAAAAAAACCATCCATACTACCCAAAGCAATCTGTAGATTCAACACAATCCCTATAGAAATACCAATGGCATATTTCACAGATATAGAACAAACATTTAAAAAATATGTATGGAACCATAAACAACCCCAAATAGCCTCAGCAATTTTGAGGAAGAAAGACAAAGTAGGAGGGATCACAATACCTGATATCAAACTGTATTATAAAGCCACTGTAATCAAAACAGGATGGTACTGGCATAGGAACAGACATGTAGACCAATGGAACAGACTAGAGAGCCCAGAAATAAACCCATGTCAATATGGTCGATTAATATTTGACAAAGGGAGCAGGAGCATAAAATGGAGTAAAAATAGCCTCTTCAGCAAACAGTGTAGAGAGATCTGGATGGCTACATGCAAAAAAATGAAACTAGACCACCAACTTACATCACACCCCAAAATAAACTCAAGATGGACAAAAGACTTAAATATAGGTCGTGACACAATGAAAGCCCTAGAGGAGAACACAGGCAGGAAAATTTCAGACATTCCACGCAGCAATATTTTGACCAATACATCCCTGAAGGCAAGGGACATAAAGGAAAGAATAAACAAATGGGACTACATCAAACTAAAAAGCTTTTGTACATCTAAAGAAAACATCAGCCAAATGAAAAGGAAACCAACTACATGGAAAAACACATTTGCCAATGGTACCTCGAACAAGGTTTGATCTCCAAAATATATAAAGAACTCACATGACTCCACTCCAGAAAGACAAACAATACAATTTAAAAAATAGGCAAAGGACCTGAACAGACACTTCCCCAAGGAGGACATACAGAGGCCAATGGACACACGGTTTTTCTTTTTTTTTTCTATTTCATTTCATTTTAATTGTTGTTCTTGTACAGTTTTCTGTCTTTTACTCCCATCCCAGCCCACAGTGATGACTGTGCTGTGGTAGGAGCTGAAACTCAGGGCATTTTGGTAACAATGGCTATCAGTGTCTGCTCAGCAGGGGGCTCAAATCTTTCTTTTTGTGATTACTGTGTTTAAATAAACTTTTTTTAAAGAAAAACTTTAGTCATTATTTTACTTACTTCTCCCACTAGTTTAACAAAAGCCAATACTGACTCAGTTTTGAGGTTTTTATCTTGAAATAAACTATTTGGAATAATTTTAGATTTACAGAAAACATTGGCTATTTTAGTAATGAGGTTTTCTTTACCTTTAAATAAACTATTAATTTTGGAATAATTTTAGATGTACAGAGAAACTGCAGAGATAGTACAGAGTTGCCATATATCCCTCACCCGGTGTCCCCTACCCCTGTTAGCGTCTTTTATCTAAACTAAGAAATCACAGTTGTGACACTACTATTAATAAAACTTTTAAATTTTAATTAATGTTATTACTAATTAGACTCGACTTGGATTTCATCAGCTTTTCCATTAATGTCCTCTGTTCTGGGATCCAGTTCAGGTACCATGTTGCATTCCATTTGCATGTCTCCCTAGTCTCCTCTGACCTGGGACAGTTTCTCAATCTTTTTTTTTTTCACCATCGTTATAGTCTTGAGGAATGCAGGTCAGGTATGCAGGAGAATGTCCCCAAATCTAGGTTTGTCTGATGTTTTTCTCATTAGACTGATGTTATGGAGTTCTGGAAAGAATGTCTTTTTTATCACATGTTCATATTTTTGGGATTATTTTTGACTGTTCTGAGTGTCTCAAATATGGCAGCTTCTGCTTGTAATCTTAGAGCAAGACCCTCCTTCACATTCCATAGCTATCCAAAGGGAAACCCACACTCCAAGGCATTAGTAAGGGATTTTACTGAAGATTTTGTGGTGGAAAGTGGGAGAGGGGAAGGAGGAAAAAGTTACATGGCACACAGCACAAGTTAATGAAAATCCCCACTGGTATCAGTGTTCTGCCTTCTTCCACAGCAAGGGCAGCCCACATGGCTCAGTGGGCCAATGGAACCCACTAATTCCAATTGATCTGTACCCCATATTCCCCAACTTTCCTCTTATGTGTCTCTATGCCCACCCACCATTTGGTTCAGCAAAGGAGCTTTTGAAGACCCACCTGCACAGAAGTCACCTAGGGATAATAAATAAGAAACAATTTTTTTCAACCACAAACTATTTTTTTCTTTTATGTTAAAGAAGGTTTATTAAAATCTTTTCTATGTACAATCTATCAGGTGAGAAATGACCTCAATACGATGTCCCCCTATGCAAGACAAACTGCAGAGTTGGGAAAATTGTCTTGGCCCCAGTACTTGTCCAGCAGGACAGGTGAGTAGAAGCTTATTTTGCCTAAGTGTTCAATATCAGCTTTTTTCCGAAGTTATGTTTACAAGGCAAACACAAACTCACTCATCACACTGCTTTAGTTGTGTGCCACTAACTCCTCCCTCTCCATGTCCTAAATGGTATGTAGGCAACACTACCCCTGCATTTCCCAGAGAAATAGAAATTAACCTAGAGACTCGGGAGAGCAGGTCATTCACTCATTCATTCACTCAATGCAAATTCTTCTTTGTGTTTTGTTGCTAAATAAGCTAGTTCCTACCCATGATACAGTTTTTATTTATTTGTGAATTCAACAGATATTTTCTAAGTTCTAAGGGTCTGGAACTGGACTAGATCCTAGGAATGGGATAGATAAAACAGACACAATCCCTACCCTCATAGAATCTATAATCAAAGACAGTAATTTTCAACCTTTTTCACCTCATAGCACACATAAACTAATTAGTAAAATTTTGCTGCACATCAAAAAAGATATATTTTTTTTGCCAGTCTGACAAAAAAAAAGTAGGCATAATTTTGATTCATTCACACTGGACGGCTATTGTGTTGGCTGTTTTATTTGCTAATCTAAGGGAAAAGAGGTGAGTGCCCCTGGCAAAGTAGTCAGGTCTTACATGTTTTAAAAATTCTTCTGGTATACGGGTTAAAAATCACTGATCTAAGGAGACAGATATTAAACACAATAGTAAAAATGAAGCATCATTTCAAGCATTATGACAAGAATCATAATGAAAACATCAAGGAAGGATGCAGTGAAGCCTACTCTTGTGTGTGTTATTTGCAGGGTATTTTTTTCTCTTTTTTAATTGTTTCTTTTTTGTTTGTTTTTTGGTAGGGTGTTAAAGGAGCTGATTTATTCTTTGAGAGTAGGGGTTAGGGAATGCTTATCAGAGGGACCAATATTTTTAGAGGATCTGGAGAATGAAAGGGAGTTATCTACGCTGACTGTGAAAAGCACAGCCCAGGCTGAAAGGAGGGCCTGCTGAAATGTTCTAGGAACTGCAGAGGACAGTGTGTGTATGTGTGTATGTGAGAGAGAGACCCATGTGACCTCAGTGCTCATGACAGCCAGGTTAAGAGCATGTTCAAGGTTGTGAGAGGTGCTGGGAGGACAAGCGTTAAGTAGCTCCTGCACTTCACAGAAGAGCACTGTGTGACTAAATGCTAAATGACCTGTCTGCACCTCCCTAGCTATTCACCCTGCTCCTTCCACACCGACAGCCACATCTCAGGAAGGAGGAGAGTGAGTCAGCAAATCCGCAGCT
Source organism: Anoura caudifer (assembly GCA_004027475.1). Taxonomy (NCBI): domain Eukaryota; kingdom Metazoa; phylum Chordata; class Mammalia; order Chiroptera; family Phyllostomidae; genus Anoura; species Anoura caudifer. Next base: position 31,921 of record PVKU01010764.1, on the reverse strand, counting down.
CAGCTCCCTGATACCACATGCCTTCCTAACCTGGGTCTGCTGCAGATAAAGGTGAATGCTTCTCTCTGCAGAATAAGGGAAGTGCTACATTTGTAGATCAGGTACCACAACAGTCCCCTCAGCATATCTGCCTCTGACACTAGTTGTTGCAGAGACTTGTGTCTGGGCCTGATTATCCCTCCTTAATAACTCTGTTAAGTGGCTTAATCATCTCAAAATTCCAGCGAAACAGAATTTGGGCTGGTGTTTTATAAGTAGTATAAGAGGAATCATATTTTTGTTGACACTTTGGTTTAATACTCAGGCAAAGTAACAAAAAATAAAAATAGTGTAACCACAACAGAAAGCACAAGTGACAAAAACAATGGTGCTGGGCACCTTGTACTGAATGAGCTGCTGCCAATACATCATGTTCCCGTTAGCTGTTGTGAAAGCTAGGAGCTGAAGTACCTGTCAGCGAGTCGTGGATTCTTGGGGATCTACTGGATGCAGCCTGTGTATTGGAAGTGAAAGGAGAAGAAATGTGCATAGTGGGGAAAGGAGAGGTTGATAAAAAGGACTCACAATGCTTGGGCATTGGGAACTTTCTAAAGTGGAAAGGATAATCCAATCAGATTTTGGGATAATAAGAACCTTACCCACAGAGCCAGAAGACCTGCTGGGTCCTAGCGTTAGGTCCATCACTAACTAACTGTGGGGCCCTGGGCAAGTCACTTTCCCTCTGTGAGCCTCCATTTCTACACTTGTGAAATGGCAGTGGTGAAGGAGAATGAGGACAGTTTACATCCACCTCCAAGTTCTCTTATAAGTTAAACATTTTGTGATTCCATGACTCTAGACCTCCATGGTCTAACATAGGAGCCAGTAGCCATTTAAATTAAACAAAATTAAAATAGCAGTGTCTCAGTTGAACTAGTCATATTTCAAGTACTCCACAGCCAGAGGCAGCTAATGGCTACTGAATTGGATGGTACAAACAGGGAACACTTGTATCGCCACAGTAAGTTTTATTGGACTGCCCTGTTCTCAATTTTTTTCTTTAAAAATACCCTTGAGAAGCCTAATGTGAACACTATTCATGTTCTTAGTTATTGACTTTATTATAAAATTGATTATTGCTGCCACTAATACTGCTAAGAGTTGACATTTATTATGTGCTACTATTGCTAGACTGGACTAAGAACTATTTTGATTTAATGCTCACAATAACCCTCTGCAAGAGCAACTGAGTTGTTCAAAGTCACATTCTAGAAGTGGCAGAGCCAGGACCTGAGCCCAAAGACCATCGCAATTCAGAGCCCATACATTTCACCCTGGCCCCAAGCTGGGTATCTGGTCTTATTGTCTTATGGCCAAGCCTTGTGGATTCCTCCCGACCCCCTGTTGTGCACACTGGGCCTTCGCCTATGCATTGTCCTAGGATGCCCTCCCTCTCCACCTCTGTTTGCTCGGCAACTTCCTATTTATCTTTTAAAAGTTAACTCAAATATCACTTCTCCATCAGGCAAAATAGTTACACTGGCTGCTTTGGCTCCCCACTGTACTCCATTCATACCTCAAACACAGAGCCCACCAGGCAGTGTTATAATATCTTTCTAAAAGTCTGATCTCCCACCAGACCTTGAGTGCATTCAACATGAAGTCTGTGCCTCAGTCACTTTTTTATATCCTCCTTTCAAAGAAGGTGCTGAGTCACTATTTGTTGAATGAAAATGTCAGAATATCTTTCCAAGATTGAATCACCGCCTTTTTCAACCACTCCAGTTTATCTGGATACTTTCCATTCTCCCTGGAACTTGCAGTTTAGGTAGCTGATGATTATTTGATAGTTCATAATCTGTAGGCAGAGGGCTCTAGAGCCTTCAGATGGGGAGGAAAGTCAAATACACACATACGTACATGAATAAATATTATTTTGGAGACTAGGAGTTCTTCCTTAGTAGCAAGCAGGTTGCTATTTACCGGCAAGGAAATACTGCCACTTTTTACCAATTCTTGTGAAGTCCTATCCACCTTTCCCACCATGCACCAGGCTTGGGCAGTGCTCCGCCATCCTTGCCTACCTTGACAAAGACCCCTCAGAAATACTGTAGACCTGTTAGGGTGCAGCTTGGCTGCTGTCCTGCCTCAACTCCTCCCACAGCAATGGGACTGCAGGGTGCTTTACGAAGGGATGTTACAGTTATTCACAAGGCCTGGTACACAGTTAAACAGACACCTGCAAACTCCACACTTCCTCCAAGGGAGCAGAACACCACCCCACTCCCTTCCCTCAAACACAAATGGAAGAACGAAAAGCTATCCCTGCCTTTCCTGTCCTCTAAGGTCATACAGGCAGCTCTATTTACGAGCATCTTTTGCTTCTGTATCTTAAAAAGCTGAGCTAGGTTCAAATCTAAACAAAACAAAATGGAATCAATCAACCTAACAAACGAATCAACACACAAACAAAATCAGAACTATTACCGGAGCAAAGGGTAGGAAGAGAAATACTGTTTATCAAAGACCTCCTGTATATCAAGGCTGTTCTGGGTAGATTAACCTTTCATAGTCCAACAATCCTAAAAGGTATGTTGAATGATCACATTTTACATATGGAGACACTGAAGCCCAGAAAAGAAGCCAGCAATAATATAAAGAGCATGGGTTTAATGGTAGAGAGTTCTGGGTTCAAATTTGGGTGCCACTAGCTCTGTGGATTTGGATAAATTATTAGACATCCTGAAGTCTGTTTCCTCATTTGGAATTAGAAACCAACCTTCCAGGGTTGCTGTAGAGTCAGATGAGAACACGTCTGCAAGGTGCCTGACACATGGCTGACACCTTACTAGATTTAGTGTTAGTTCCTTTCTCTTGTCTGCTAAATGGCTGAGTTGGAATTGAAAAGCAGAGTCATGGGCCCCAAACCCAAGTTCTTTGAGCCGTGGAACGAGAACTTGTCTGAGCTGCTTCTCTACCACAGTGGTGATAGAATCAGACTAGCTGAACTTGAGTGTTTTTTTCCTTTGTACTGGCAAAACACTCTCTATTATTTCACATTTCTATGCCCCGTTGTAAATCTCTTAGAACGGAAAATCAAAATCCACAAATCATGCATCTTCCAGTGCATTATAATGTGCCTTCAGCACAACCTGATCATATAAATATCTCTGCCAGCTACTTAATGTCAGAGAACTGCTTAGGAAAAAGGTTTAACATGGGCAAAAGATAATAGGATAATTATTGGGTTTCAGTTCCCATGGAATTTGCAAAAAAGCTAGTAAGACATAGGAAGCAACATTGGCCTTTCTTGTCCTAAATCTCTCTTTTAGTTCCCCTGCTTTGGAATAGGCTATGTATTCCTCTGGAAAGAAAAAAACATGTAAGTCTACAATGTGTGTGTGTGTGTGCGTGAAAAGTTGTGGGCTACATTTAGAACCAGGGAGGATATCAGTCTCAGTACATTTCCTACAGAAATCTTGAGGATTTCCAGTCTCAGAGTTGGTCAGAGGTATATTTGTCCTTCAAACCCATATTCCAGGAAAATGCACTGTTATCTAACCATAGAATTTCTTTTGCACACAGCACCCCCTTCACTGCATGAGTCCATGAAAATGGTCTCGCTGGACAACATACGAGTATTTCCCAGCCTGTGCACCCCACCCCCAATGCCCTAAGAACACTGTAGAGACAACTGTGGTAAAATGAACAGGTGCAAAGTTGGGATCGGCATTGTGTTCTGGCTCTGCCCCTTTGTCTGTGGTTTTGGACATGTGCCCTCACTTCCAGGAGTCTTGATTTTCTTCATCTACATAATGGAGGTACTAGCTGACTGCCAATAGCGTGTGAGGACTGAGGGTCATTTTGTACCTGAAAGCTCTGTGGAAACCACAAGGTGCTATTCAAAGGTTATTATTAGAATTTTAGGAGCAAGAGCCTGGAAAAAACGTATGCTCAGGGTAGTATTTTCCATTTTAAAATTGAAATTCATACTTGCCACTAGTCTGATTAATTTTGGACCAGTTTTTGGGGGGAGCTAGGCGTTTGAAGATCTTAACTAACAAAGGCTACTTCCAAAATAGTGAGCTGTGAGCATTAAAGTGTAGCTTTTATGGCATTCTACATAACAGATTATAATGGAGAGAATGCCGGACCAGGAAGTAAAAGCACCCATGACTGATCCTGAAGGCTCTCTGTCACTGACCGCCTCAGTGACACATCCCTGAACCATTCCCCCTTCCCATTTCCTTACCCATAACTTGAAAGGACATGCTTTGCTTTTGCTGTTTGCAAGAGAAACCTGTAGGTTGAAAGCCATGGCCTGAATAAACTTGAGCCAGTACTACTGTTGGTATAAGGACACCTTCAAGTATTAGACCATCCCGAGGAGCCTTATGAATTTTCAGAGAGTAAATCACTTAAGGGTCAAATTCATTGCAGAATGAATGTTAGATGTTCTTAACCTTATTGGGAACCCAGAGTTCAAGTATTGGATACTACCCATGGTTCTTCTCCCAAGCATAGAAGGCACATAGTACATACATGCAATATTGAATACAGTTTTAGGTGTTTTGTGCCTGGTGCCCATTTATGGGTCATCTACGTTTTGGTTGACCTCAGAGTAAGAATCTGTTTTAGATCATAAAGAGCCACTACTAAAGCTCATCCGATTTAGAACTCTTATTTAACAGACAACAAATGGGGGCATGGAGCTTATCAGTGACCTTAATGTAAATGTAGTTTTAAGTATGTTGAGTTTTCTTTCTTCCCATTTTTAAAAAGTGGCAATCTACATTATACAGAGAAAGCACAGTTATTTGTAATATTTTATTTACCAGAATATTGAATTCATCATGCCTTTAAATCAAGACAAGCTTATGTATATCGTATCCATTTTCCATACCATAAATTGGATTTATACCTTGAAAGGATGCTTTGTAGCAAGGAAACACAGACTGAATTAATCCAGTGTCCCATTTAAAGACAAACAGCTAATGCTTTTAGGAGGATACTGTATTCATGAGGGCTTAACCCTAAATTCCAAAATCAGTTTTCCTGAATTTACTCAGCTCCTGGCATTCCTTATGTTCTGCCAAATTCTGTATCAAAAAGAAAAATCAAGTGTTGCCTAAGTCTGATGCCAAGAAAAGCATATTTTTATTTTAAAAAAATCAAGAAAATGCATGCACACTTTAGTTCTCATGTTCAGGAGTCCAGGTGACGAGGGCCCACATGCTCATCACAGATGGGGACCTGGCGCCTGTCACTTATTCACTGTCATCACAACCAGTGGGAATTGCCCTCCTGCAGGTGTGGTGGGGTCTGTTCATGTTTTCTGGACATCACGCTAGAATGGGCTATGAGTCCCGAGTGAAAAGAAAGTGAACAGGTAGAACCACTGAGTTTGCAGCAAGGTGCAAGCTACAGGATGCTGGCTGTGCAACGTCAAATTAGCGGCGTTGCTGTTGCTGTTGCTGTTGCTGTTGCTGTTGCTGTTGCTGCTGTTGGGCATTGTGGGTTAAACACAGCGGCAGTCTTGGTTGTCAAAATCCTCACAGCATGTGCTGTGCAAAGAACATAGGTGCCCTTCCCAGTGCAAGCTGTCAGTGAAGTTTGACCAGAGTAGGCGCAGCTTAAGGAAAAAGATAAATGATGTCACTTTGACTAGCAAAGGCTTAATGAAGTATCAACTGGCACATGCCAATGAACTTTGTCCTCTGGTTCAAATCTTCTGTGCCTTCCTAGAAACCCAACCCTGATGAAGTCAGGATGAAGTTGGATCATTGCCCTAGAACTCCTGTCCCTTCACACAGCATCTCAGAAAGGTTTTTTTTTCTTCCTTCCTGAGTGGTTCTTGCTTAAATAGTGAATGATCTCTTCACACTAATTTTGAGAAGAATTTATTGTGAGTACTGAGCCTCAGAGCTTCAGAGGATATAGTCCAGCTCTATGTCTAGTTTCTGCCTCCAGTGCCATGTAAAGTCCCAAGCAGCAGCTGTGCCACCTTTGGAGAGAGGTCTTGAGGTGGCCAGGCCAGCCACGGTAGAGGTGGCAGCCTCCAAACTGGCCACCTTGACTTGCCAAGGCAGACAAGCTGCTTCACCAAACGTGACCCACTTTCCTTCCTCCTCCTGTCTACCTCTTCAGGGTTCAAGCCCCAGCTGGCTCATCTGCTTTCTTCAGTCAGATGTCTCTGGAGAGGCCAGGATGTTCTCAGATGTCAGTGGTGGTGGGGATCACTTTTCAAACTTTAATGTTTCTTGTCACTTCTTTCATTCTGGAAGAATTATCGTAAAGTACAATCTTCCATGGAAAAGTTTGGTCATTGCAAGCATGTGCCCCAAACCAGATATACGAGCTGGTTGACCTGCTCACCCTTATATAACCTCAGATTTCCTGATTAACTCCTTTAATCTTAATTGTGTTAGAAAAAAATTCAAAGCTTCTAAAGCTTTTTACTCGTCGTCTCCTGGGCACTGATGTTGGGTCCCAGGCTGTCTTACCACATTGCTTTGGTAAAACAATGGCTCTCCCTGGGATTTTAAAAACATAATGAGGCTGTTCTCTTGCTTTGTAACATTTTAGCTCAGCATGAATTCAGTTCTTATCCAGCAGCTTTGATTTTAGTATCAGAGCTTAAAAAATTTTTATTCCTTTAAGAATAACCCAAATCAACAAAAGCTTTAAACGGTAGACCTCTCTTTCTTCCTAGGATATTTCTCTTGCTTTTATAAGAAAAACTGTCTAAGCAATTGAATCTCCTAATAAGTGAAATTATATTTTTCCAGGGGAAAGTATTTCAAATGCTGATTTTCACTCTATCTTATAAGGGAAGCTATGATTCCAAAAAACATTAAATATATAGCTACAGAGCCAAATAACTATCCATGTCCTACCTAATAAACATCCTGCTTACTAATCAGAATACATGGATGTATATGATTATAGCTTTTAAATATATATAATACACTAGTGTTTTGATGGAAAAAGACAGATGAATTTTAGATATTTCAGGAAATGTACCAATCCACTGAATATTAAACTTCCTGAAAAAGACATTCTTTCCAGAGTCACTTTTTAAATTCTTCTAATTCTTTTAGAAGGAAGGATGCAGGTAAGGAAGAAGAGAAACACACATACCACCCACAAATATCCATATGGGGTGGGCAAAAGTAGATTTTGAGTTGTAATACAAATAATAATACAATAATTAATAAATTACAAGAATAAACTGTGTTTTGCATACTCACAAATGTAAACCTCCTTTTGCCAATCCCCTGTATGTACACATCACACACACAGGCAAACAGAAGTCCACTGTTCTAGAATGTCATTTTGTGATTTCTGTACTTTCCATGAAAGATTCCTGTGACCCCCTATGTCCCACACCCAATAACAGTTGTGCACCTGAAACTTATAAATCTTACTAATCAATGTTAGCCTAGTAAATTTAATTTGAAAAACTGAAAAGATACTTTTTTTCAGGAGTGGCTCACTCTCTCCCTGTGCAGAGAGGAAAGGCATCACATCCTTACTGCAAGGAGCTACACCGAAAAAGAGCAGAGGCTATTTTTACCTTCTGCAACCTTTTGCTTTTTCGATTCTCTTTCTGACTCTACCTCATGTACAATGTTGAAAACAATATAGTATTTAACGCATCAAAGAAGAAGTGAAAGAGTGCCCTTAAAATTTGCCACATGCCTTCCAAGCAGTACACATGCTACAAGCCATGTCCAGATCAGAATGTCCCTGCAGCACCCAGAGACCGCTCACAGCTGGCAGGCTGGCCGAGTAATCAGAACTGCTATTGCTTAGCGCAACCCATTCTGTGCGGGGCTCTAAGAAGGGCCATTAAAAATCTCATTAACTTGGACTGTTGGTTTTCAATGAGTCTGATAAGTTTAGAAATAAATGAAGGCATGTCTCCTCTCCTCCTTTCCCCCCTTTCTTCTTTTTCCTTCTCTCTGTTTTCTTTTATCTTGCTTGTCACAATGAGTGTAGGGGACTACTGTTATACAGTGTTCAGGGACTGAGGATGATGTCTCCATGTGTTATATACCCTCCAAATGCCCACTGCACTCTGGTTGAGAAACACGTTTAAATTGGCTCAACTAGCCTTCTACCATCATGGGAGAAGGCTGGTGGAGACTGGTAATAACCAAATAAATAAACAAGTAAACAAATAAAAAATACTTGGGATGAGGGTAGCTGCTATCTTGAATATAAAAGTAACTTATAATTGATTACATTATTAACTTTCTTTTATCAGTGGGAAGGAGGGTCTTTCACGAACATGGTTTAGATGTGAAAATAATATAACTGGGTTGGGTTGTGTCCCTACAAAAAAAGATATGTTGAAGTCCTAACCCCCAGTGCCTTTGTACACGATGTTTTATAGAAATCTGGCCTCGCAGATGTAATCAAGTTAATGAGGTCATGCTGACTGAGGATGGGTCCCAATCCCACGTGACTGGATGACCTGTGACCTTGTAAGAAGGGAATCTGGGCAAAAACAGACTCAGGGGAGGAAGGCCACTCAAAGATGGAGGTAGAGATGCCAGTTAGTACCTCCACAAGTCAAGGCATGCCTGGGGTGACCGGAAGTTGAAAGAAGCAAGGACGGATGCTCCACTCCAGGCTTTGGTTTTCCAGGGAACATGGACCTACTGAAACCTTGATTTCACATTTCTAGCTTCTAGAACAATGAGAGAATAAATTTCTCTTGTTTTAAGCCATCCAAATTTGTTCTGATTTTTTATAACAACCCTGGGAAACTAAGACATTAGCTGGTCTGCATTTATCCCAAGCTTGGCAGGCTGACATAGTTCCAGGGGAGTGAGCAGTTTGCAGCAGTTCGGGGGCAGTAATGTTTGGGGACCAGACATTTACTGACTGGCAGCCCAGGCTGATGGGTAACTGAGAGGACAGGAGAAGGTTTTCCTTTCTATCCAGGTGGGCACACTTACTTTTATGTTCTCTCTACCTGTGGACCCTTTAAAGGACAATCTTTACTGGATTCACTTATCCTGAGTGAAATATTATTCTATTAAGATGTGCAGGTGAGGGTACGTTCCCAAAGACCGCAAACTTGTCTAGGAGCAATTACATTTCCTTTTCAGATTTCACGTGCTGATGTGTGACCATGTGAAGGAGGCCACATGGATCTCTTCACCTTTCCTTGCTTCTCTGGGGTCCTTTGGGAGTCCAGTGCCTACACGGTGCCTCTCACTTTGCAACTCCTTATCCCCGTGGGGGTCCCGGCTCCCAGGCCACTTTCCACTATCAAAACTTTTTGTCCTTAGGCCACTTCCCTGAGGCTTTCTGCTTTCTACCTGTCAGGGCATGGCCATAGAGAAATAACTTCAGCTACTCTAAGCTAATGTGTTATTTTCCTTAGAGACCATGCATCTTAAATCCTAACTCTCATGGGGAGAAGTGTGTGCACAATGCTGAAGGGATTTTGGAGACTTTGAAGTTGGGGACTTATATTCCTATGTACATGAGATTTTTAGTCCAAGTTCAGCCACTCAGGAGCTGGGAGATCTCTGGGTCCATATCTTTGAGCCTCAATTACTTTAGTCCTATTTAGCAAGTACTGAGCATCCACGGTGGGTGCACTCATACATACCTGGGCGGGAAGGACATGAAACTAAGACAGGATGCCTGCCTTCCAAAGCTGCTGGGGCTCACATATGCAAACAACTTCAGGGGACATTTGAGCTTGCAGGATGAAGAGAGTTTTGGTGGCAGACTTCCAAAGGAGGAGTATGATGCTGTAGAATGAGGACTGCTGTGGACAAAAGCCTGAAGGTATCTGGCAGGTGTTTCCATCTCAGGAAAAATTTCCCAAATAAGAATGACCCATATACTTTTCCAGCCTGTCACATCATAATTACTTGCACCATCTTTCTTTTGTTCTGTGTATAATTCAGATCTTAAGCCAATTGCTAAGGAGTTTGGACTTGTTTCTGTAAGAAATGGGGAGTTCTGGAAGATTCTTTTTATAATTTTTCTAATAATAGAAAAATTTAATAATCTACAAAATGGGAGATAATAGTTATATAAACCCCTATGTACCCTCTGCTCAGTTTCAAGAATTATTTCACAATAATTTTTTCTCTAATAACCCCACCTATTGTTTCACTCCCATATTATTTTGAAGTAAACCCTAAGCATCATAGCATTTCTTATCTAAATATTAGCACATGTATTTCTAAAAGATAAGGACTTTAGTTGAAAACATAAGGGGTATATCATTATCAGACTGAAAATAATATCCTGATGTCATCAAATATCTAGTCAATGATTAAATTCACAATTGTCTCATAAATGCCATTATAGATGTTTAGAGTTTAGGTTTGATTCAGGATCCATAAAGATCCACAATTGCTATGTCTCTTAAATTTCTTTTTAGTGTATATGCCCTGCCCTCCCAATCTTTCTCTCATTCTTGTTCTTTTTTTTTTTCCCTTGCAATTTATTTGTTGAAAGAAACAGATTGCTTTTTGTCCTGTGGAGCTTTCCATAGTCTGGAGTTTGCTGACTACTCTTGTGGTGTTATTTAACATCTTCCTTGGTCCTCTGTGTTTCCTATAACTTGATTGTTGGTTGTGGAGGCTTGATCGGATATAGTTTCCTTTCAATGTGGCAACACTACTTTACAGGAAATGGTGTGTTCTTCCATCAGGAAATTATATAGTATCTGGTTGTTTCATACTGCATGATGTTGACAGCCACTGATGGTCAGTGCCAAGATTCACTACCTTATTACATCATGGGGATATGATGTAATATGGTGATATTCTATTTCTACTGTGCCATCTTCATTTATTTGCTGTAATACTTATATAGGGACAGTCAGTCACCCCATCATTCAATATTTGGTCACCCGGTGGTGTACCTCATAAAGGTAAAATAAGGTCAACCAGTCAATCAATATCACTTAATCCTTTCTATTTCTCTATTATTTTTTCAAAATAATATGTTGGTTTATCAGTATCTTCCAATGTTGATCAATAAAATTTTGTATTATCGTTGTTTTGCTTCTGGTGTCATTATGAACTCATGAGTTTATGTGATTCAATATTACAATTATCGTTATTGATGCTCAGATTGTCCTATTTTTGGCCAATGGGAGCCTCATTAGCGGTTTTGGTTTCTATGACAGGACCCTGGTAGTCTTTGATAGCATCCTCCCTGTCTGGTATAACGAGATCTTCCAGGCTCATCATGTACCTTTCTGAACCCAGGCGTGGAATTAGCTGCTTCTCTGAGAAGCCTTCACTCCTTTTAGTGGACATGGAACTTAGCGACCACAATCCAGACACCTGAAGACTTTGAAGTAGATCTGGGTCTCCTTCTCATTCTTTGGAGGTGGGCAGGCACTTTGGCCTTGCCTGATGGGTCCCAAAAGAGTAGCAAGAAACTGTGAGGGAAAGAAAGGTGACCAGGGACTACCTAGGGGTTACTGTAACAGTCCAGGAAGGGATGATAAGGTTCTCAACCAAGGCAGTGTCTGTGGGATCGGGAAGAACATTGGAGTTGGGAGAAATTCTAGAAACTAAATTGACATGAAAGGATTTATCCACTGATTTGGCAGTTTAAGGTGGTAGGGGCTGGGGTGGGTAAAAGGTAACACAGGTTCAAAGCCTAGCTCTCTCACACCAACATGTGGGCTACAGCTCATTGCTTAACTTGCGAGCCTCCGTGGCCTGAACTACTAAGTGAGAATATCACTGCCTACCTCATGGGGCTGTTGGAAGAATTAGATGAAGTTGCAGATGAAATGAACGTAGTATAAAGGGTGACACTTAGTACAACTAAAAATGAAAAATGTTGACTCCTGACTTCCCTTTATTTGTCATGTGAAGGGTTGGTCCAGATCACAAAGCCTCTTTCAGCCCTCTCTGCTCTAGCCCCCTCTCTGGTCACTCTTGTGCTGCTCTCTGGTAATGCCTCAGAGTATTAATAATGGATCCTCCAGCATTTGCCTAGACCACATCTTATTGATTATTTTATTGAAAAGAAAATGTAACAAATTTAATGTTGCCAAAAGAAAAACAAATCATCTATTCTTCTGAAGGCTGTTTTTATTATTTGATATCTAAGCTGGCAAATATCATTTTGGAAAAGCTCAGAATAATAATGTTTTAATTTTAAATTGCTCCCATAAGTGGCAAATGTTGAAGATATTAAAAACTAACAAAGCAGCTTAAATACTGGCCAATTAGCTCAGAGCCTCTTAAAATACTATCTAGAATGGCTGTCCTGATCAATGATTTATGCAGCACTCTGGTTTTAGAAAATATATTACTTTAAGTCAATTTCTTCCCAGAAACTTCCTTGCCCATTACATCAGTGATATCCTGTAAACCTTTCTGAAATTATTTGCTTTTCTAAGATCTTATCTTCGAGGGCTGCGTCAGAAGGACTTTTGAATCGAGATGTGAAGATATGAACAGCACCCAGCAGTTATATAGCCAATATCAACTGTTGACAAAGAGGGATTAAAATATTGATTATATCTTTATTTTTAATTACAAAGGCAATATGAACTATTACAAAATTCAAACAAAACAAAAAAGCATAAAAAGTGAAACTGGCCCAAAGAAAACCACCGTATCCTTCTTAACCATTTCCTCACATAAACATAATGTTTTCAATATTTCATCACAATGTACATTTTATTCTGTAGCTTACTTTTAGGTCAATATATTGTAACCATTTTTACCTGTCAGCATGGAAGTGAACTACCTGTTTCTTTTAAGCAGTTGCTTAGTGTGGCCCGCTTGAATAAACGTTGAATGTATTCTAGTTTATCTGACCAGCACTTTTTAGTTAGACATTTACATTGCTTCTAATGTATTAATATTTGTAAAAGTTCTAAGCCAAAACAAACTCTAAATGGAGTTTGGACAGATGATAGATATGTTCTTGTCAATTTCTGTGTATATTTATAGTTTCCATAACAATTTAAAAAAAAAATCAGTGCTTGAATGCTGCTTTTAAAAACTTACAAAAATAAGAGACAACTGCCACTTGATGATATTTAATTTTGTTTTTAACAAAAAATTGGCTGTAAATTTCTGAATCTCAAGAACCGCACTTCCCCTTTTTCTGATAACCTTCGAAACTGAAACTCTCTTCTCAGTAATCAGCATTTTTTTTCTCCTTCAGCAGCCTTTTCTGTTCAATGCATGCTCCTTTTCCTTCTAGTGAGGACTTAGGCCCTGCTTTCCATTTTAATCAGGGCACACGCTATCTCCTCTGGAGGAGAGGTGTGGGGGATGGTCACCTGTCCTCAGTGTCACACCCCCAACACCGGACACAGAGTTCCTGTGGGTACTCCAGCACAAGGTCAGGGTTGCTCTCCTTGGCCACTTCTTTGCTTACAGTCAATGCTGCTGCATTTCAAGGTGGCTGAGTGACTTCTCACTTCAGGAATGGAGAAGTGGACCTCCATGAACAAGCAAGGCACATGCTTTTAATATAAAGTATTATCTCTTCCCTTTTTTATGTGTTTATAAGTTGTTCTTCAAGTTGATATAATCAGAAATTTTACCATTATCCTTAGGGCTTCAAGACGAATATGGTGTTATTTTTTAAGCTCATGTTCTTTTTGGCAGCTGCTAATAATCAAGTGTTCCTATTTAAGCCAGGGAGTACCATGAAGATTTGTTGGAGGATGAGGCTGGTTTTTTAGCAGCAACTGTGCCAAGGGGTGTCAGCCTGCAAGGCTGATAGCAGTGCTCAGAGGATATAGGTTTGATTTTTAGCCAGGACTTTACTTCTATGGATTGCTTGGACTAAAACACAGTGTGTGTTTCAGAATCACCAATGAAAGCAAAATGCAGAGTCTGCAGGACCAAGAAAACTCCCATTCAATTCTTCAAGCTTGTTAGTGACTGACTCATACTCTTAGCACTCAGCACCTGACTGGACTTTACTTTCTCACACATGGCTGGGAAAATGCTGGTGCCGCTTCCCTCAGACTCACATCACTTTTCATCAGCAGGCTATTTTCAGTTGCTCAGAAAATGCTCAAAAATGCTCAAAAGTGGACGTCTCTTTATCTCTCTAGCTGAGCTCAAAGGCGACCATTTCTTAATTGGCCAGAAAGTTTCAAAGGTTTCAGCTATTTTACAGTGATATGCATGGTAAAAATAAAAAGGAGTACATTTTTACCCAGAAATGTTTTGTATGTGCACAGCTCCCCAAAAAGGTTGATTTTTAAAGTGCCAATTTTGTAGCCCTCAATGAAAACTCAATACCTGGCTCGTTTTTCCAAAAAGCATTTGGGAGCACTAGATAGAAGCCCCTGAGAGTAAGCAAGATTATCAATGTCTTGTTTTGGGTGAAGCTAAGGAAAACTTCAGATTAAGTTTTCATTTTGCCAGCCCTCAAAAATGTATTTTAATCATTCAGTCCAGCAACTGGTTTCGGGTACCCCTTAGTGCCACACAGTCTTCAGCAACGAGGAGGCCATAGTAATCAAAGACCACATTCCGGGGGGCAAATGGGGGTGAGGGATGAAGAGAGATTCCCATGAGAGAAAATGTAAAGGCAAGCGGCAGCTGAGCAGCATTGGGAATATGGCGTTGGCAAGTGAAACAGAATGCGATGTTTAAGTGTTGGTCAGGCCAAGTCCCATTGAGAAGATGATATTTGATCACAGGTTTAAGGGAGGTGAGGGACTTAGCCATGTGGACATGTGGAGAAAGTATGCTCCAGACAGAGGAGCGAGCCACCGCATGCTATAAAGACGCCGGTGTGGCTGATGCAGGGTGCACAGAGGAGAGGTAGATGGTCAGGTCCGAGAACGGATGGAGCAGCAGCTGAAGCAAATGTTGACAATCATTTTAAGGACTTGGAATTTCACTCTGAATGCAATGGGAAGCTATTGCAGAACTGTGAATAGAGCAATGACATCATCTGATACATTTCCACCGGATCAACTGTTGCTGTGCAGAGGACAGATCTTGTGAGGGAAGGAGTAAAGGCTGGTGGACCCGAGAGGAGGCCACTGCATTATCCCAGGGGAAGGATGAAGGTGGGTCACACCAGAGTAAGAGCAACGGTGGTGGCAAGTGTTTGAATTTTGTATATATATTAAAAGCAGGGCAAATATATTTTTTGAAGAATTAGATAAGGGGTGTTCAGAGAAAGAGACTCAAAGATGACTCATGATTTTCAGCCAGAACAACTTTCTGATTTTCAGAAAGTTGGAGTTGCCATTAATCAAGACAGAAAAGGCTGAATTCAGGTGGAGAATCAGGGGAGGGAAATCCAGCAGCTCAGATTTGGACATGTTGAGTTTGAGATGATGGTTGGATATTCAACTTTTGGTTTTCTTCTGACCAACCTGAAATTTGTCATCCTCACAGAATGTAAGCTTCCTGAGGGTCCAGTTTTATCTGTTTTATTCATTGCTGTATCTCCAGAGCCTTGGACAGTATTTAGCACATGTAAGTTCTCAATGAAAAATTAATTTAATATTTGCTAAGCACTCACTACATGTCTTGCTCTGTTCTACGTGCTGAGGACAAAGCTTAGACAAAAATAGCTAAAATTCTGCTCTCATGCACCTTAAAATCTAGGAGCAAGAGGCAGACAAGTAAGTGAAGTAAAATAAAATAAACCTTCCATCTGTTGGTACACCTGGTTAATAACACTTGTTGAATGTTTACTCACTCGGCAGGCACTCCATGTACATTATAATCCTGCAGGGAGAAACTAAGATCCCAGGGTTGGCATTCCATGCCAGCCCATCTTAGTCCAAAGCCCCTTCCACCCGTGTTGCTTCTCATATAAAGTAACACAAATCCCATTGTCATCTGAGAAGTAGCAGGGCTGTGTTTCTCCTCCTGTAAGCATTTAAAGGAGAATATGCTAAAAAACAGGACCCTTTCTGAAGTGCAGTTCTAGGAAGCCTGCCCGGAAGTGAGTAACCCTAGTAACTCTGCCCTCCCTGATGGATCCAAACCATGCAGAAGAGTTCCTCTCGGCATCTCAGGACATTTTTCTCATTTTCACCCCCTTTCACAATGTTGAGGGTACTTTAATCACCTGCCATTAAGGGCCATCACATTTTTAAATCAAAAAGGCTCCATTTGCAACCTTTCACAAAACTAGAAAGGTGTACTAAAATATGTTTTATATTCATATATATTTGAGGAAGATTCTCTTATCCTGGTCCCTAAAAATGAAACAGTGAATTTTCCATTCCCAGCAGCATCATTGAAGGGGGTGGTTTGCTCTTGAGCAGCACCAAATGATTTCTAGTTATCACCCCCCTCCCATTCTGCTATTCTCGCTGCCTCATACAGCAGACTACCTCCAGCCTCTCCCACCTATCCTACCCAGAATTTCTGAAACCACCGTGGTTCCTTTCTACTGTTCATTTCTTATCCAGTTTCCATGGAATTTGATATCACACCTCCTTCCTCACCAACACCTGCTACAATGCAAATGATGAATGACTGATCATTTAAGTCTCAAAAACTGATAATCCTTTCTCTTACTTAGACCTGCCTGAACAATTTTTAAAGCATGAGAATTCCAGGGGTCTTCCTACTTGCATGCCTTCTCCATCAACAATTGTAATTTTTAAGTCAAAACCTCCAGGTTTCCCCGTGGGTTGGTTGCTGGCTGTATCCACCTTGAGTTTTACCTCTCACCCAGCAGATCCACCAAGAGCAAGAACCACCATGGCCAGAAGAGTGTGTGATCCATCACTAACTCGCCTCTTTCCCAGGCAAAGTGGGAGGTGTTCAGTCCACCAGATTTCTTTAGGACCCTCTGTTGAGCAAATTGGCATTGGGACCCCCTTATGTTGTGACTGAGATGTACTGAAGTCCTCTTATAATATGACACATGACATTAACGCAGTAGAATGAGTGAATGCTTAGACATTTCCCTAAACACATAGAAACAGTGTGTTGTAGCTTTTGCATAATGAATAAGGAGAGCATCTTTTTATTCTCATAATAATTGTTATTGTTGTTCCCAAAAGATCTACATCATAGCACAAAGCAAAAATCCTATCGTACAAAGCGTGTACAATCAAATGAAAGTTCAGTGCCAGTATAGTGGTATCATTCTGCTGTCTATCTGCAGGATTACATAAGCTTTCCCCCCAGAAACTGAAAAGGTTTCATAAGGGGCAGACAGCACCAGCAACAATCCATTGTGAATATAGCAGTGGGTGAATGAACTCTGTCAGTAATGAGGTTATGCTTCTGGATTACACACAGCTGGCAAGAATACCGTAATTTAGAAGATGACACACAGAGGTAGGCTAAAGTAGGCTAAATTACTAGCCATCATTACCTAAAAGGTAAATCATAAGTAATTAGAAATAATAACAATAATAATAAAATGATAAACAATACAAATAAATAATACAATAATGAATTAATAAATAACACAAGAATAAACTCTGTGTTTCACATACTCACAACTATAAACCTACTTTTGCCCTCCCTTGTATATTTTAATAGCCCCACATAAGAAAATATACGTTCTAACCGATGAGAAGTAGAAATGATAGCTGGAAGTTTACAACCATGGCCAAAATACAAACACACAAAAATAAACAAATATAACCTTCCCCACTTTCATTCTTTTCATGTTTCACACCTGCAGTAAAGTTCCCATGTTCATATTTCCTCACGAACGAAACGGAAGTCAAGTGTCAGAATTTGGACTCTAGAAGATGTTATCATCAAAACTGTATTCTACCATTCATCTTATTTGGAATTGAATAAACGTGTTTTCTAAATATCATACCTGGTAACTTCCCACAAGTTTTTCTCATTTAACGGTTACCTACTCATAGATTTTTGCCTTAGGTATAAAATGTACAAATTTCTATCACAGCCCAACAGTTTAAGTGATTTTTTAAAACCTGCCTCGAAGTTCCGTCAGGTATCCACTTCAGGCTCCACACAGCTTTCAAGTAATACAAACAGCCTTATCCTGGGAGAATTATGTAAACCTTATCTAATTAATATTTGCAAGATGTATTAAGATCCTGGCACAAAAGAGATATTTGAAATCCAAAGCTCTTCTATAACTTTCTTTTTTATCAGCTGCCAGCTGGATTCTAGAAGGCTTCTAGTTCCAGCTCCTATGCGAGAACATTGCTACCCATCAAACATACTGTTCTGTGAAGAGGGAAGGTTATAAGGGGGTTGGGTAACGTAGCCTCAGGGAGGCCACAGAAGTCCCACCAACTGTTCAGAAACACACAGCAATGCACTGTTACTGGATAAGCAGTCAGATTCAAAACATTTCATCGAAGAGCTGCCTCTGAATCCTCATCCTTGTAGCTGCTGTTCTAGAGAGAGCTGCTATGAAATTTCTGCGTCTTCCCAACAGAAGATTGTTACCAATGAAATGGTGCAGGGTGACTAAAGCCCAGGCAGGCAGGGTTCAAAATAAAGCTAATTGTAACATCAAACTCATTGCGTAGATGAACCTCGGGTGAAAGGTCAAAGATAGGGTTTCTCAATAAATCATAGGATGTCCAGTTAAATCTGAATTTAAGGTAAATAACAAAGGATTATTTAGTTTATTCATGTCCCAAGTATTGTGTGGGATATAATTAGAATTCACTGCTTATTGGAAATTCATATTGCATTGGGCAACCTGTGTTTGTATTTGCTAAATCTGGCAACACTAGCCAAAGGAAAATTAAAACAGCTTATTTTCAATCGACGTTATATCACCCTGCATCAATGAAAAAAATGAATTAGATCATTGTCTATTTTGTTTTAATGACTTCTATAACTTACAAAACAGCAAAGGTCTCAAGATTTATTAATGACATTAAAAACAAAAGAGACTATGCTGTTGTAAAGGATTATGGCGAACATTTAAAGATCCACAAATCAGAAAATCTGATGTTATGTCAACTCTTGTCATTTAGATAATCTAAGCTGTGACTATAAAAAGTAATGCCATGTACTACATACATAAATCAGTCTTATTTTACTGTCACCCTGCTTGCACAGTAACTAGATGATAACCTGTTAGCCCTGCATTTTCAAGTAAAAAGTAGTCATTGTGTAAGGCACATGTACTCATTATTTGCTCACCTCTTTTTTTTTTTTTAAAGATTTTATTTATTTACTTTCAGAGAGAGGAGCAAGAGTATGAGAGAAACAGCAATGTGCTAGAGACACATGAATTGGTTGCCCCTTGCAGGCTCCCAAAGGGGACCTGGTCCGCAATCCAGGCATGTGCCCTGACCAGGAATCGAACCAGCAGCTCTTCGGCTCTCAGGCCAGCACTCAGTCCACACCAGCCCGCTCATCTCTTTTTAGAACTGTCTCTGTCTTCTAAATGAAACAATTTTTCCAAGCAACTGGCTCATTCAATTTCTCATTAGCAAAGAAAATATTTGGTTCCTAAACTAACATATCCAATTTCAGCAACAGATACTTCTAAAAGAAAGCAAACAGTTGTAAATGCAATGGCAGAATTCCTTTCATTTGGGTGTTAAGACAGCCAATCCTCTTGAAAATATTTTTTAAACATTTCTCTCCATTTAAATGCTTCTCTCCAGTGGATGCTATACGCCTCCCCACTCCCTACCCCACCATACCCCTAGGGAAAACTGTTGCTTAAAAAAGACTTCTCCAAACCATGAAAATACTTGGGCAACATTTTTCTTATAAAAACACAAGCATAATTAGATCAGGTCCAAATGCTCAAGTTAAATTAGTGATCTGGCCAATGTGACTTTGGGTACTAAAGAGAGCCATTCTGGATCATTCCAATACCATGAACTGTCTTTTCTAAAGTTGTTGGATCTGAATTATCTAAAACTTGGGTCTCTGGGAACCTGACCTTAAGGTTTAGCTGAGTTGGGCTTGTGAAACATAGCAGTTTGCAAATGACTTTGTGGAAGAAATAAAGTCCTTGGTGAGACTTTACTTCTATTTGTTACTGAGCATTTTTGGGGACTGTTGTGCTAAATCTGAGCTGGCATGTTATTAACCTTTTCAAATTAGGCATTTAGTAGGCTGAGCTGAGTCTTTTCTTAATTTGCACATTAGGGTTTGCCTGAACAGCTGGCACTGTGCTGGAATATTAGTTGAGCCCTCTGATTTACATTGCCTAAGAGCAAACATATAAATTCTGCTTTTGGAAAGGATGACCTAATCACTGCCAAATATAGTAAACTTTATTAATAAGACTAATAGCAACAACAATAGCTAATGTGTCTTGAGTGCTTACCATGTCCCAGGTCCTGTAGGTGTCTTCAGTCATTTAACACTTTCAACAACCTTATGAAGTTTAATCCCTCAATTTTGTAGATAAGAAAACTCAGAGTGGTTAAGTTACTTGCCCTAATTTACACAATCAGTAAACAGTAAAACTTAGCCCAGGGAATCTACCTGTAGAATCTCTGTGCTTTACCACTTTGCAACTCTACCCCAGTAAATGTATCAGGTAACAAGGAAGAACTTCCACCTTCTCAAGTAAAGGTGTCACTTCTTGAACTGTGACACAGACTTCAGAGGAACAAGAGGTAACCAGGCTAAAAGAACACAAACAGCGCTTTACCCCCGTTCCCAACCAACCACAGGCAGCCTTGCTGCTCCTGTAAATGTGTGTGCATATTTTTAGTTTACTTTCCACATGTTTGTGGTAAGATTTATCATAAGGCTCCAATATGCTTATGATATATGTCAGGACCTGCGGTCAGAACCACAAGTAAGAAATGTGTAGGGCGGGGTCTTCCTTCAAGAGCAAGGATGTCCTAGATACGTGTCTAGAACATCCTCTATACTTCCTCCATATGTCTAGGACGTTAGTCACTTGGAGAAGAGCTAGGACAGGCTTACAACACAAACAGGGTCTCTGACAGCGTGGCAGACAGAATCTGCTCCTGGTCCCGATCACCAAGGACCCAGTGAGCAGGCCTGCACAGTGAGCTGGAATGCAGTCGTCTCCTCGGGGAGGATGCAAGGGGCAGACAGGCCAGAACCCAGAGCAGGAGAAGTTGGATCCTTGGGATGTGCGCCTCTCTTACCCACGTTTCTTTCTCCTTTGTCCTTGAATGTTTAGAAAAGGCCTTTTGAAAGTTCTGGTATATTTCAGATGTCTCAGCGAGGGAGTTTTTAAGAATAAATTGGGCCATAGAACATGGAGGGTGGCAATAACGGTGGTGGGAATGGAGGAAGAGAATCCAGAGAGGAGAGGAAGAGGGAGGAAGGGAGCTTCCCGTGGCCAGCCGTCCTCCCTTGCTCCAGCTTCTGCTGCCAAACCTCATGGGTTCTGGCTTGTACTTTGGCTCATAGGCAGAACTCCTGTGTGCCCTGTCTGTGCAGCAGAGGTGCTGGGGAGCGGCTTGGACAATAGCCAGGCCAGATTTCTGCCACAATTAACTTTAAGAGAACTGAAGACATTGCTCATGTTTCTCTCTTCCTTCTTTTAAAAACACAGATGAGTAAATATAGAGATCTCCTTTTGCTGGGTTGACAATGGACATATTTGCAAATGTCCATTATGTAGGTTGGAGGAAATGTTATGTATATATTGATTTATTAAGCTAAAAAAAAAAGTCCTCTGCCAAACCCCATTCTTGGCTCAAGATAGTATCACCTTTAAAGTTTTACAGAAAATTTCCTGAAGCCTCTAAAGCTGGAGGGGGCAGCGTGAGGTGGGGGGAGAAAACAGAAAAGAAGCAACCGCTTGCTGAAACAAATTAGAGTTTTGCCAAGAGTTCTGGGATGAGCAGCTGAAACATGCAGTCCACTCCCATCTCTAGAACACTCAGCCCTCTTTCCTTTACCAACACATCTATTTAGTCCTTAAAAAGTGCTTTGTTTAAGTTTCTGTAAACACTTTACTTTGGGATGCAAAGAACCACATGAGGTATATATGCCAAGTAGTGTTAACACCACACTGACCCCCTAAATAGACTCCTTCAGAAGTGCAAACTCAGAGGAAAGAATGAAGCTTCATCACTCTCTTGGGGAGATGTACACAGAAACGTAACTGTCTTCTGGGTCAGGAGGGCCCTGGAACTGGGAGGCTGTGACCTGCTTGGCCCCGGCCCCCACACAAGTGTGCAAAGATGGAGGCCAGTCTGCTGGCTGACTGGCTGGCCCCTGAGCCACCAGCCTCCACACTCTGACAGTGAGCAAGGGCAATATTTCTGTCCCTGGAAGCGGGGCTAAATCTAAAACTAGCTAAAAATAATAATAATAATTAAAAAAAACCCTTGAGCTCCTTAGGAAAATAAAAAAGCTCCCACCCAGCCTAGTAGGATTAATCCCAGTTTAGTCAACCGGCGGCGCTGTTAAAAATAAAATAAAAATAAGAAGACAAGCCACGAAATAAAATTAGCCAAGAAACCTACCTACTAGCTCTCTACTGTCTCACTCAGGGTGTTCTGAGCCTCTCTCGAGCCTCATGAAAGAATTTCTAGTGAGGAGAGAAAGGAACCTTTTATGTCACTTCCGAAATATGTCTAGGTTGGAGGATGATGGCAATTGCCACACACAGGGCAATCCTGGGGCTGGACGCGGCTGTTCCACCTGCCGGACCAGGACGCTCGCAGACCCAACCAGGGCTTCTCAGCCAAAGTCACTCGAGACTGTTCGGGAACCATCTGCTGACGCGTCTCCAAACTGTGCAGACGCCAGAAAGAAAAAAAGGAATTTTTCTCAGGCGTTCAGCAAGTAGAGGGAGAACGCACGCTATAGCCTTAGGTTAGGAAACTTTTTCTCAAAATGGCCTTAAGCTTTGGGAGCTGCCAGGAAACCCCTAGCTTCTTTTCAAGGGATTGTAGTGCGACTTGTGTCCACAATTACAGCAACCCAAGCAATTCAGGAGGAAAAATATACACGGACCACCAGCAGGAGTGAATTTGCAGTGTGTACGTGGTTCTGTAACATTGTTATGTAAACATGCCAGTGTCCGCGCACAGGAGCTACTGTTTCCACTCATGCCTTGTCCATACTCGGCTTTCCCTCGTCGGGCAGCATTTTATACAAAAACCGGCTATCACAACTCTAGATTCAAAGCGTTGCCCCGAATCTCTCCCGGGCCCCTACTAAGCCGAGCTCAGTCCTCCTGCTCATCTCCCTGCTCCTGCGGTCGGTGCTCGCAAGACCTGCGAGGGGCTGGCGGCGAAGCCGTCCGAGGCGGCGCGTGTGTCCGGGCAGTGGGTGAAACGCGGGGATGCTAGTTTTAGGCAAGTTAATTTCTGCTATGGCACACATTTTTGGAGGCTCCGGACCACTGCGTAAAACTGCAAATCCCAGTGGTGATCGCGAGCTTGATTGAACCAGGTCGGGGCAGCTTCGGTGGAACTTGAATGCCGCATCATCGTCCCCAGGAAGGGACACCAGAGACCAGAGAACACCAAGTACTGGTGAACTCACTCAAGCTAGCTCCGCGGGGTGCGCAGTCACTGCTTAAAGCTTTCCCCGCTGCGGTCCCCACCTCCCCACCCCCGCCCAGCTACTTCCACTGTTCATTCCTCTCCAGGTCCAACCGCGTCAACAAGTGTGTTGCCCGACTCTGGCAGGGTGTGCGTGCAGACCTGGGAAGCCACGAGTCGCAGTCAGTGTCGCTCACCCGGGGCTTGAACGGGTCGCGCAGCCACCTGTTCTACAAACTCAGCCTAGAGTTTGTGGGGCCGCTGGCTGCCCCAGGAAGGACCCTGTCACCATCTGGGTTCGGACCAGCATGCTTCAGGATCTCCAAGGCGCGCATCACCCCAACCCCAAAGCGCACATCCCTTTACGCAACCTCGGAGGCCCGCACCACTCCGGCCACCCGCGCGCGGGCACTTAATTCCCAGCCTCTCTGCTCCAGCCCCCACCCCAGCGCTAGTCGCAGGTGGCCATTCCACGTCCGGCTCCTCCGGGAGGACGGCGCCCCAAAGTACCTGCAGTGAAGATGCAGAGAGCGAACAGAGTCTTGGAGACCATGGTATCCTGGTGCTTGGTGCCCAGTCCGGCTCGGGCAGGGGTAGAGTTTGTCCGGACTGACCTAGCGCACGGGGCGCGGACTGCTGCTCCTCTGCCCAGCGGGCTGCGGTGGGAGCCTGGAGACCCGCGAGGATCCGGAGGCGGGCGGAGACGCCAGACACACGCTGCGCTGCTCGGTCAGCTGCGTGTCCTGCGGCGCCCAGCGCGCTTCTACTCCATCCCAGCTGCTGGAGCCCGGGGCCGCCTCCACCGCAGCGCAGCTAAACCCCTCCCACCTGGGCCCCGTGGCGACAAGGCCTTCCCCTGGCCTTCCTTCTCCTAGCACTCAGGTCCCGGGAGCCCCAGCCCAGGGCGGCCTCTGCTGGACAGTCAGGGCGCCTGAGACCCTCCTTCTGACTAAATTCAGCAAATGTTTGGAGTGACCATATGCCATCTTAGGCGTCACCTCGAAGAGCAAAACCCACTATTATAAGAGAGCACACCCATTTCTTTCTAAGTAGGAGAACCTTTTCCTTCATTTTCCCAAACGTCACTGCCTGTATATCAAAGCCTCCCACACATTCAACCCCACTGCACTTCCTGGTGCCTGAGCCAGGATGTCTGCTGTCCTATTTAGTTTCTCACCAGAAGAGATGGTATTAATGTCTGGTAACACTGACCATGGGGTTACCGTGAGCAAGGCCTCATACTAGGCGCTGTATCGTGACTCCTTCTAACAACCCTATGCCATAATAACACTTATTCCATTTCACATATGAGAAAACTAAGGTGCAGAGAAGTAATGTGCTCAATGTTGCATAGCTGGTGAGGGCTTGGTCCACATTTGAATAGTTTGTGTGCAACGAAGCCGTAATGGCAAAGGCCAGCGTTCCCTAAGTAACTGCTGCATGCTGGACAATGGTGCTGTCCAGGTTCTGACCAAGTCAAGTTCTCACAACAATTCTTTGAGGTGAGCACTGTTACAGCTCCATTTTCAGGGGGAGGGAGTGGAAGCCAGAGAGGTGTAAGTACTTGTCCAAGGCCACACAACTAGCTAATGATACAGATAAGATGCCTGCCAGACACCCTGGGTCACCCCCTGCACTCTACTCTTTTTTTTTTCAAAGCCCCGAAGTTCTGTGTGTTCACACAGATTGAAGCTGACCTTTTGCTTAGTCCTCCCCACTGTCTTAGACTGGCTTTATCAGACCAGATGGTGAACCCTCGCCTCATATCTGTGTGACTATGAGCCTGGTGCTTCCCTAGTCACTAGAGCTAGGGACCTGCAGGAATTAAAGAGCCTCTTAAACGATTTGATTTGTTCAGGACCATTAATAGCCCTGGAGAGCAGCTTTTTCTGTGGCTTCTTTCTCATACAACAGAGCCTCAGGTTTTATCTTTTCACTCTTCTGGGCCTCATCATTTTATCTGTGACAAGGTCAATTCCTCTGCCTGATCAGCATTACCACTGCAGAATTTGTTATGCTTCTATAACCAGAAAGACAAAAACTGAGCTCATAGTTTTCCTTTTGTGTTGGTAAATTTATTGATTCCTTTAGGAATGAGAAGTAAAACATATTAGTAAAACTGTGCCCATCCCCCTTCCCTTCTCCCTGGCCAGAGAAACTGCAAATTCGATTTGTTAAACCTGTTGTCTGAATGCTTTTGACCTGAGGTCCTTCTGGCTTCTGGTGTAATCTACGTGATTATAAAGAATTTCTGCATCTGGGTTGTGGTTGTCATGGAGGCAGGGACCACACACACAGATGGATTTTTGCAGGGCCCTTCTATAAGGAACAGGGGCCTTTAAATAGGGCCATTTAAGTAAGTGACTCTACGACAGAAATAAAGTTTTTTTCAAAACCACTTCACAGAAAAAAATGGTTTAATTAATATTCAACAAAACTTTAATGAAGTCCCTCTGGAGTACAAAGCATATGTGATTCTGACTTTGATATCCAAGATGATTGTTTGGTACTCAAAAGACGGTGATGCCCACATACTAATCAGTTAAAATTTCCAATGTTTTTTTGTTGTATGCAGAGTAGAGTTGAAATATTTTCTTTAACAAAATCATTTATTTTTATTAATGATTAAAGCTTTTAATTTATCAATTTAGTGAGAACATATTCGATCGCATACTAGGTGCCAGACACTCTGCTAGGCTGTGGAAATGTAATAGATTGTAATAGACAGGGTAGGCTAGGTTATCCTGCCATAATAAATCACCCCAAAGTCTCAGAGGCTTCGGAAAATAATGGTTTATTTCTCACTCATCAAAGTCTGGTGAGGAT
Organism: Anoura caudifer; assembly: GCA_004027475.1. Taxonomy (NCBI): domain Eukaryota; kingdom Metazoa; phylum Chordata; class Mammalia; order Chiroptera; family Phyllostomidae; genus Anoura; species Anoura caudifer. The sequence goes on along the minus strand of PVKU01010764.1, from coordinate 5,718 downwards.
TCTGGTTATTCCCCAGACTAGCTGTTCTCTATGTCCAGGCTCAGGGTTGTACCTCCACATCCAAACCTGCCTCCCCACTCACTGAGGCAGGGAAAGAGAAAAGTGGAGGGTCAGTGCAACATTTAAATCTTCCACCTGGAAGTTTCTGCTCGTACTTTACTGGCTAAAGCAAATCAGCGGTCAAGCTCAGCTTCAAGAAATCAAGGAAGCACAGTCTCCTTGTGTGCTCAGGTGGAGAGGAGAGCTGGACAGCAGGGGACAGTGGGGTGTGTGCCACACTGGTTAATTGTCCCTGCCATTAGGAAGCTTATATGCTGGCAGTGAGGAGTCAAACATTGAATGAACGATCACAAAAATATATGCAATAGCTTATGTTAAATGATATAAATAATAACACCCACTAACATTTATGCAGTTTCTACTATGTGTTAGGAATTAATCCAAGCATTTTATGTAATCTGTTTAAACTTTACACCTTAGAAAGTTATTCCAATTTTAGAAAGAAAGACACAATCCAGAAAACTGAGAGATACCTAAAGAGAGTTTAAATATGAAGGAACCCAAAAAATGGTATGAGATATAGCAGGGTCACTGCACTCCTCAGTGGAGTCAGGAATGAAATTTGCGTGCAACCCTTTAGTCACACCTTACTGCAAAAGCTAATGTTTTTATAGAAATTTCTTGGGATAAAATCTAAAATAAATCTGCCTTGTACTGACTTACACTTTTTTATGATTGTTAAAATTAATTTCTAGTGTTGTAGACTTTCAACACCTTAAAAAAAATCATCCTTGGTGGACTTAGTTTTTGACGCCTTGAATTTATTGTAATTTATAGATAATGTCATATAATACATGTTAGATAATATATAGGAGTGTTAGCTTTGCACTCTGGGGTCCATCATGGCCTCAGAGAAGCAGAAAACCGGGGTTGAGAGCGCTGGGTGAGGCAGTAAGTGCAGTGGTTAGAGGCTGGGTGCTGAGTCTGGCCCATGGGCCCTGAAGGCTCCATTCTAATCTGCACTCTGCCATATACTGAGTGACTAATTACTTGACACCTCTATGCCTCAGTTTCCTCCTGGCATTATTGGGAATATTAAGTGGATTACAAATGTGAAAATTTTGGCATGGTCTAACTGCCAGTAAATGTTATTATCTACTATTGGAGGATGAACTTTGGGGCACATTTAAAAATTTTTTGGATCTAAAATACAAGGAGAAAAATTAATGCCTGATGCAGCCACTTCTTCACACATACAGTTCTGTGACTCCCGCTCTGCGCTCAGTCATTCCATTCCTGCTACAACTGAGATGCCGGGGAGAGCTCTAAACTGTCGCCAACACCCCTGGCCCACCTCTTCTTCTTCCCTCCCCAAAGACAGGAACGCAGCAGCCTCCACACCCCGGTTTCTTCTGCTCTGGTTTCATTCTTCTTCCCCAGCCGCATTGCAGCAACATCTGCGTGGGCTCTGCTGCGCTTCCTCGTATCACTCTGCTTTTCTCTTCTAAACTCTGGCGCTCCCTTTTTGAAAACATTAATGGCAAAAGATGAAAAACAATTATGCAAGATGCGCAGAGGGTAAATTTGGGACTTTGCCAAGAAATATTTGCTTGAACAAGGGCAGTTTTAATGGAGTAGGATGAAACATGATTATTATCCTGATTTAAATAAAGTTGTTTGGAGCTGCTTGAGTTCTTTGAGGACAGTAAACTGAATGTCACTCATTTGTATTTTAATTAAGGAGAAAGCCCCTAAAATATTTCGGGAAGGAAGAAACAGGCTTCTAGGTGGTGAACACATAATGAAAACTCTAATTTAAACAAGCCTACAGCTTGACTGAGTTGATACTATGCACCTGTGCTGTCCCTGGAAATAACGTACAGGTCACATATGTAACTTAAACATTTCCAGAAGTCTTATTTCTAAAAAGGAGAAAGAACAAGTGAATTTAAATTAATTAATCAAAGTATATTTAACAATATGCTTTATATACCCCAATATATTTAAAATATTTATCACATCACATATAATAAAAATAAATATACTAATGAAGTATTTTACATTCTTTTTCTTAATCTGTGTTTGATATCCAATGTATGTTTTATACTTACATGACATCTCAAGTCAATGCTCAGCACATTTTGGTTCAATGTAACTAGTAACTACCACAATGGGCAGGACGGCTGCAGACGGTGGGCCCAGCCTGTTCCCTTGTCTCCTGGGTATGTTCTGCAACAGCACAGAGCAGTGCTGCTGGGACTTTCTTCACTGACAGCGGAGTGGTTGGAAGCCTAACACTTGCTAAATGTATGGCTTCTCGCTCTCATTAACCTCTCTGTCAGTTTTCGCTTCTATGAAATAGAGGCGATGATTATAATATTGATACCTCACTTAAAAGGATTATTGTCAAGATTGTCTAAATACATGGAAAGCAGTTAGAACAGACCTTAGACAGAGCCTCAATAAATGCTTACTGTTCTATTCGGTAGGAATGGTTATGATGGACAATGGTTACGAGTGGTGAACTCTTCCTGTTGTCCTTGTGGTATTAGAGGTTCCTTACTCCTCAGAGACATTGACAGTATCACTTGATTCCAGAAGTCTCTCTGTGCATAGTTTAGAGCAGCACTTCCCAAACACTTTGGTCTCAGGACGTCTTTACACACTCCTAAAATTGCTTGAGAACTCCCCAAACCATGTGTTTGTGTAGGAGGGGCATTTAAAGGGCTCTTTCAGGTAATTGTAGTTTTTTTCCTTTATATTATACCAAAGCTCAACAAGTAGCAGTTTCGTAAAAGTTAGCAGCAATGTGGGATGTGAAAGCATCTCAGTGAATTTTTTATATTTGTTTACATTAAAATCCTTTGGTCTGTTTTGCACTTTGGACATATCTTTTACCAATGTATGATTTTTGTAACCTCATGAATTGGTCACATAGAAAATAGTGGTTCACTGAGTTATGCTGATCTAAATTTTAACATATTTTGTTATATAACATCAAACAATAAAACCTGTTAATATCTCCACCTATATAATCAGAAAAGTCTTTAAATGTTGGGAAGCTGTAAAGTTAATGGTGTAGGACACACATTGGTGGTCAAAATTCTAATTTTCACTCGAAAGCTTCAGTGTTATTATGGGCAAATACTGGCAATCATTTTCTTTGAAGTGGTAGGCTAATTTGATGAAGAAAATGCCATACAAATATCTAAGTCTAAATAACCATAGTTTGTCTGTTAGTCATTCTTTTAAGTAAAAATTGTGTTCCATGAAAAAAGTGGTTAGCTCAGATTGCAAATGAAGTCATCACATAAGTGCATTTCTTTGAAGCAATCATCTCATTTTGGTGTGCAGCCAACAAGCTTTATGGGTATATCCCAATTATTTACACAGACATGAAAAAAAGTGTATTCAAAATTAAGATTTAATAAGACCTTCTTAAGTGAAACTTGCCTTCCCTGCCTCCCCCCCTTAAACTGCATAGTGGTGGGGAATATATTGACTACTAGTACAATTTGGTGCCACTGACTTCATTTATGTTAAGGCACCAGAAGTTTTACTTACATTTGCTTTTTCACCGTCAATGCAAAAGTCAACAAGTAAATAGCATCTGAGTATTATGATGGAAATAGCTGTGACTTTGCAGACCTGAAAGGATCTTGGGGACCCCTAGGAGTCTGTGGTACACATGTTAAGGACTATTGGTTTAATGAAACATGTTAGAAGGTTGCTAAGGACATCAACTGTTTTTTTGTTTTTAATCCTCACCTGAGGATATGTTTATTGATTTGAGAGCAAGAGAGAGATTATCCACATGAGAAAGAGAAACATCCATGTGTGAGAGAGAAACATGGATTGGTTGCATCCCTTATGCTCCCCAGCAGGGGATCGAACCTGCAATGTAGGTATGTTCCCTGACGGGGAATTGAACCAGCAACCTTTTAGTGTATGGGATGACTCTCCAACCAACTAAGCCACCAGGCTAGGGCAGGGCTTTTTTTTTTTCCCTGAAAAAAAGCAGACCTTTTTTTTTCAGGGAAAACTCTTTCCCCTTTTCTATGTAGGTGGTCCAGTGGTGGCTGCACCTCCCTGTGCAGCCTCTATTGCCACAATGATTGGTATGGGGTGGACATCAGACTCTGTTTGCCCTACGGGGTGCACTTTCCCAGGATTTTTACACTTGGAACCAGGAAATTCTATTTATAATTGCTCTCTGGAGATGAAGTATGCGGTTCTGCTACACTGGTGGATCTCTCTGGAAACTGGTCAGAAAGAGGGTATATAGCAGAAACCCAACTTTCAGAGTGAAGGAGAAATGGGAGAAAAGAGATGTGTGGCATTCTCGTCTCCAGTCACATTTGTCCCTGAAGTGCATCCACAGCGCCTCGCCCTTTTCACCACTCTGTGAGCATTTTGATGAATTTCCCCTTTGGGTCCAGCTAGTTCAAATTAGGTTTCTGTAGCACGCAACACAAAGAAATTGACTAATGCAGAGGGCGGCAAAAGCTAATTTCCAAAGTCATTTAGTGTTCAATGATATGATTAAGGACAGGCCTTCTCATTGAGGAAAATTTCATTCTCAGATCTGAGCTAAAAAAACAACAACACAATAAGACCATACTCCTGCTAAGTTACTTGCACCAACGTATGGTACAATGAGTCAGGATATTCAGCTTCTATTTTTTTGGGGGGAAAAAACCACATGAAACTAAAAATGGTTAAGTCCATGAAAGCAAACAAAGTTCACCACTGACACCACAGCCTTCGTAATACATGATATATTTCAATAATTTCCACAAATAATGTAAAAATACATCAAATAACCTTAACTTTAAACACCTTACACTTTCACAATATTTGTAAATTTATTCAATTAAGCTTTTTTTTTCTGCTGTACACATATTTTTGCTACCAACAGCTATAACATATTTTAGTAGATTCACCTCAGGTGTACCACATTCATTTTTTTAATCTTATTTGAAATGTTCTTACCTATAGTTTTACTCAAACCATTAATAGAGGCTGTTTTGTCATTTCAAACTTGGCATTGAATCCTCAAACAACCACAACTGAACAGTGTTGGTAACATCTCTCAACTCATCAAGAGCCAAGGCAAACCATTAGAATTCATTTTAAGTTGATTTTGATGTTTTTAGGTTGATTATTGATGTTGCCTCTAATGTCCTCAGTTCTTTGAGAAACAGAAAGCCTAATCATTCAAACAAGTTTATTTTCTTTGGACACTGTTTCTTGGCTGCTACAATTAAATACAATTTAATTAACTCACAATTGGTAAATGATTTTTCTTGCTTGGTTAAAAAAATGAGCCACTTAGAAAGTTTCTTTGATTGCAGCTTCATTTTGATTTTTAATTCTCATGGAAAAATTCTGCTCTAATGAGGTATTTGTTATACATTTTCTAATTTTTCTGACTGTTTTGGGAATATTGTGCATTGGCAACAGTGTAGTAATTATTTAGCCTGGTAATATTGACCAATTTGTAGTTTTACAGCAATAGTATAAGCGTTTGCAGTTTGATTAGATAAGAAAATAATCCACATTCCATTGTGTCTCAAAAGTGTGATATTCAGAGTCTATTTTTCATTCTCCCTTTTACTTGTTTTCACGTGAGGGGTATGTCGTGGTCAAAAGTAAGGACATAAAATGTGGTGGCGCGCTGATACGCGTGACACTCAACGTGCTGCCAGCCCAGACTTC